>JAKTWD010000661.1:0-32365 GCA_030581935.1 Metschnikowia corniflorae
GTAGTAGATACAATACGGTTTTAAAAACCAAAATTTTGATTACGCCTGGACAAACGCTAACAAGACTCCTCCTGTCAGAAATTTCACTCTGAGCACCTCAATTGCAATCACATTCTTCTTGAGTTCAGAGGAATTATCGAGAAAGTTAAATGTGATCCCCAAAGACTTGTTTCGATTACGCGCTTTCCACTCATCAAGTTTAAGCGCGAACTGGCCTTCATTCATAACAAGCTCCTTTCTCAAGGCATCCACTTCTGTATAATATATATCCTCAAGCGTCTTTATGATCAGCGAACACGATATAACCTTTTGAAGTCCATTTCTTGGGTATTTCATGCAGGCTTTAGTGACAGGATTGTGCTACTACTTCAGGGATCCTTCGTGTGCGAATAAAGAACACTTCAAAGAGAAGTCTGCGATCCTACTGGGCTAAAAAAGCATGATATTCACAATTGATCGTCGAAAGATATCTTAGACAAGGGGCTATCTCATCTATAAACCCACTTCAGTATGATCCACCCCTTCAAATACATCTACTCATACAGAAAGCTTTATCCACATCTCCACAATCTTTGAGCTCTTCTGTATGTAAGGCATTTAAGTTCCCACGATTTACATCAATCCCATCCCACAGCCATAACTCTTCACACTATATTGGCTCTCTTCTCCAGAAGAGTCAAAAGAAATACCATCGAAGATCGTAAATATGAGTATACAGAATTCTTATCATCTTCATGGGTACTTGGAAATGGCACTGGTTGTCAAAGCCATACAAAGGCTTTGGAGCTCCGAACCAGCTAGCTTAGTGAATTTGCGCACGGCACGATTGCTCTTGTTGGGTCTGCCGTACATAGAAACCTGGCTGCCCAGATAATGGAGGGGTTACTGTCCTCATCGAGACCTCTAAATGGATTCTTGATTTGGAATATCTCTGGCTGCAAATTCACTGCAACATGGTGGCAGACGTGATGCATAACTAAGAGGAGCTCGCACGTGATCATTCCCTGTTGTGAATTTTTCTAGTAATTCTCTGCCTAGGATATACCAAAACTCATTCTAGATGTATGTTGAGCTTGGTCGTGGTGTTACATGTATAAATACAAGGCTTCCTGTGAAAGAATCGAGGACTCAGTTGCAAAACTAGCAGGAACGCATGGTGGCGCTTCGTTGCTCACTGTGGCACTGATACAGGGGTTTCTTCGGCCTTTTCAAGTCAGTGTTTTGATCCGTTTATGGTCTTCTCGATGGGCGAGGAAGCTAATTCAGTGACTACTGGCATATGATTGTGAATGCGCATCAACGAGCGTTCATGAAAGATTTTGCACCCAAAGTTACACCCGAAAACAGCTTGCTAAAAGAATGGATATACATACCTTGGACAGATTTCTCATGCAAACAGATTTTTTTGCTAAATTCTTGGAGGAAAACGAGCCTTTAATGTTTCACGCTTTGCGAGACAATCAGCTATTTCCTTGAGCCCACAGATAGAGAGCAGTGTACATCGATTGAGCCTTCATACTCGAGATAGGGCCGAGCGGGCGGACCTGTTTGGGGTGAAAGCTGTGCGATTTCTCGAGAGATTCTTAATTGTTCTGATGACTCTTCATTTCTTGCTTTTGATGTGGAACTTCTTTTGGAAAGAGCTGCTGCGTTGAGGTAATTTACTCGTAGCGTTTGCTTGGCATAAGAGAGTCTGTGCCGGGTTACAGAAGTCACCATATCTCATTCGCAAAGTATAGATAATGGCGTAGTAAGAGAGGAAACGGATTCTCATTGTTTTACAATCATCAGATCGCACCAAGTCACTTCGAGGATAATTGTCCGAGTATCATCGATAAATTGCGGTACCTGATATATATAGAATTAGACCGTGAAGGTATGGTCAGACATCACCACTGTAATCTGTGAATATACCGGGTGATGGCTTTGGTGAGAGCTTTTGGTCCAGACTGTTTATATATTGAGAAGATACAAGTTGACTCGATTCTGGAATCATATACGACATATGATATATCCGTGTCGTGAACTACCTGTTCACTTAGGTACCCATGTGCGCTTCAACTTTCACTTTTCTTCTTTTCATGATTTGGACACTCTTTGTAATACTTCTAGCTGTGCACATCCTGGATATAAAGACGTGTGTTTCCATTTTCATTAGATTCTCTGCTATTCAGACACTGATAGGGACAACAGGACAAAGGGCAATAAGGAAACGACAAGGTTGACTCTTAACACATCATCACAGATGATCATGAGATAAAACCCTAGATTGGTTAAGTCTAAACACACAGAGCAATATGCTAATCACAATTCGACAAAATAGATCTGTAGTCCCCAATATTCCTAGTAACATCAAGAGGCGGAATATGATAGGAACCAAATCCATGTTACCTTGCATCTGAACAACCCTCATTTCAATGCCCAGCAATCTTCACGTCATAACGTTTTAAAAGTATCACAAGAGTTGTCTCTTGATGCTTCGAGGCTCATACGTCTGTACATTGGTAGCGACAGCAGTTTCGGATCATAGCGATTGCAGTCGTGGTGCGTCAACTTAAAGTATGAAAGCCTTAGTAAACCAAAACGCAGGTGAATTGCACTTGCAACTCCAGAATCTGCACGGTTATACATCTATCTCGACGTCTGCTTTCAAAATCCTCCAATATCCGACCATGAACTATCTCGGGTCAAGAGCCCCGGAAGCATTGCTAAGCAACTCAGAAATGCGGACAACTTCATACTGCGCCTTTCCAAATTCACCTTTCATGAGGAAGTCGCGGACCATGGGAAACGAGGTCCAGTCGTAGGTCTCGTCTTGTTGCGATGGCGCAGCATACGGCAACCCGAAAAGAAAGTTGATATACCCTGCACGGTCTGGAATGCCACCCTGCGCCAAAAAGGCTCTATTGAATAGGATCATGTTGTCGTTGGCGGCTCTTCTCGCGGCCGCAAGCATCACAGGCTCGAGCGAGCTCGAACTCACAATAAAGGCTGTCCAATCCTTGCGAAAGCCTTCGATCATTCTGGCGCCATCCGCAAGGCGATCGATTCCGCGACGCAACGAGTCGTATTGCATCCGTGGAGTGACATCGGTCTTGGCCTTCGCTATGAAGTCCAGGGCAAACTTCTCCAATTCCTGCAGAGAGCGTCTCAAAGAGTCCACGAGAGCGTTGAAGTTGTAAGGGATCAACGGGTCCTCGGCTAACCGTAGCCCAACTCTAGCGAGGAGCTCCAGGATAGCGAGGTGGCGCAGCATCAGCGGATCAAGTTGTTTTTCCAAATTGGCAAAAGAGTCCAAACACGAGTGCTTGGGGGTCGCCGCTCCGTTGGTTCGGAACCCAATATCCATCGAAGGAATATTGGCGAGATTGATAAAGGGGATGAAGTCCTTGTTCTGGATGAAGTTGTTGGAGAACGCGTCGCTTCCCCCGTGCTGCTCCTTGTAGAGGTCGAACAAAGAAACCTTTGCCTCGGGATCCGTGGATTTCGGCACCTCGACCCGCTTCATCTCCTCCCTCAACACATCCTGCAACAACGGGTTCGCCGTGACGCTCAAAACATCGCCGATATGTATATCGCTCACCTCAATGTAAGTGTAGCCCTCTTCCTGCATCTCCTTCCGTTTTCCTTCAACCCACTCGGCAGACCCGGCCAAGTTGTACTCACTAGCGTCGAACGAGACAAAGTATATCGACCGCGCCGGCGTCCAGTCAAACCTTCGCTGCAAAGAAGTAAACGCTTTTGCAAGTTCGAGAAGAACTGCGGTGGAGCTGGCGGAAGTCGAGGCGCCGTAGCCAACAGAGTCGCGCGGGGCACCGAATATAATGCCTTTGTTGGCCTGTTCTCTCCCGCTTATAGACCCCACCACGTTCCATATCAGATGCGTCATACGTTCCTCCTGGCTTATGCGAAGCTTGAGCATATCCTTGTGAGACCGATCGCCCGACCAGAACCCGTCTCCGAAATCAATACCCCTGGATTCAATCTTTTTTAAAAGTTGCCGGGCGTCCTTGAATGAGATCGGAATACAAGGTAGCTTGGCCGTAACGGGCGACTTTTCCCACGAGAATCTGGCGGAGTGGCTGTCGTGAGAAAACCAACCTGGCGTAAGTACGTCTCCCGGACTGTACCGGGTAAGTCCCACGTTCACTTTTTGTATGGCGTCATCGTGATCTGAGCCCGCCCAGGTCAAAGAGGGAGTGACGAACACCACGGCTAAGGCCCCGTGCCTATATGCAGCAGCCACTTTATTCGGTTCAGGGGTACCCCCGCCGTATTTCAACAAGAGGATCGCCCCTTTGATTTCTATTCCTGCTTCCAGAAGCCTTTTGAGATCAGAATCGCACCCTTCGCCAGCGTATATATAAGGGGCATGTATCTCGCCGTCGGAGCTGGGAGAGTTCGGGCTAAACGCCCAGGTCTGCATCTTGTCGCCCGTTTCCTCGTATAGCGTAGCTTCAAAGCCATCCGCGTGCTTGAGGTATGTTCCCTCGCGCTTGGGAAAGTTTAAGAAAGCGTCCATTTCGTGGAAATCTATCACTTCGATGCCGTTGTTGGAAAAGTAGCTCTCCACGTACCGTGCGAGGGCCAAGTCGCCGGTGGTGCCGGCAAAATGTGGCATCGAGGACAAGTACTCGGTGTTTTGCTTGAGCGTGCTTGTGCTCATGTACAGTTTTAGGGTATTTCCGAGCATCTCGACATTGTAGAATTTGCCGCTCGAAAACGCCCCGCCGCTGGCCCCGTTGACGCCCTCGTTGTTGCCGCCCATAGGAACAGCGTACATGGCTAGAACTACGATGACTACATACAAAAGCCGCTTCACCACCAACGGGTTCCCGAGTTTCAAAATGCCTTGCTCGTACCGAGCCGCAATATAGCCGCCGGCCTCCCCTATCGGCGCCGCAAGATGCACTAACGGTGCCACAACTCTATCTTTGAATGTATAAATAAAGTGCCTGGACCGAAACTCAAGTCTTTGCAACACGCTCCCGCGCTTCGCAGGCTCATACACCTCATCGTCGTCGATTTCAAACTGCTCGATCGGGTTTCCCAAATCTGCATGTTCCAGCAAATCTCGGGTAAATATATCCTGAGTATCGTAAGCGGGAGGCTGCGAAGGTAACGTGTCCTGAGCCACCGGGGTATAGTTCGCCAGCATGGTATTCCAAGCCGAGAATTCGGGTTGGTTCTAGCAGAGTTGTACTTTGGGCAAAAACTGACTGTTTTGTGCACGGAGGAATGATACGAAAATGTGAATACTGATCGAGCCCCAACCCTCGATGTTGTACCGTGTCTGGACTGGAACGAGACATGTGCTCACGTGATGAACTGTGAGGCTCGGGCCGATGGCAAAAGGAGCCGTTTCGGAGGGTGGTAGTGAAACGATGAATTTTTTCTTATTATTTTTGATTTTTTTAGAAGAATATATATTGACTAATTTATGAACATTCACAGGCTCAGCAGATACGAAAAACGCTTGTAGAAGTTCAAGATTCATGATATATCTTCATGGCACAGTACATGAGTGAATAGTGAGAAGAAGCGTCTTGGGAAAGGTCTACATAGATCTATATTTGCTATATTGAAGTATTATACTGAGGAAAAAATTAGTCTGGTACAGAGCCATAAAAAATACAAAATGTTCTTCGAATCATAGAGAATGTTTCTCACACCATCAATGCTCGAATGTAATGTATTAGCAGAAGCAAGTACTAGTACAGGTTAACATGAATATACGCACGGAACTTTGAATGATCAAGATCATTTTTGACGAGAAAGCGTCTTTGATTATTAGCTGAACTACAATCAGAACGTGAGGCTCTATGAACAATCGAAAGTAAAAAAATTAGGGAGGGCAATTTCTTTCTGATCGCCGGGTTGAACATTAGGCTTAATAATATATAGAATAAGCAACAGCCTTAATGGGTTACACTAAAAACAGCCCAAAATCCAAAGATAAGATATAAACTCACAAAAAAGACTTTATATCCTCAGCGAATCAGAAATAAAAGTAAGTTCACTTTCTCGATGGTTACAAGAGTCGAAGACGCTGATGTATATCAAAAAGGCTCGTTATTCCATAGTATCAACATCAGCACTTTGCCTATATGGCTCTGGGGATCGAATAATTACCATATCTGAGAGCCTTTTCAATACAGAAGCTGAAGAAAGATCTTTAAATTTCCTAAACGACCCTCAATCGATCAATGAACCAATTAGTAGACATACCTGCCTGGGTGCGTTCCAATCCTATTAAAAGCTGTATGTATGGACACATTTACAGACATCACAAATCAGCTGTATTGACACAATTCAAAAGGGCGCCCCAATTTTGTCATAACTCTACTTTGAAACTGACGTTTTATTGACTAAATGTTTTTTTTTTTTTTTTCATTCGTGATTTTCATCAGAGTGTTTGTGATGCTTGAGAGTTGTATAAGAAATATTGCAACAAGCTTGTTCACGATTTTTGAGACACTTGTGGATATAAGAACTCTTGTAATTTTGATTCATAGTCTATTGATGACAATGCGATTTTCTGTAGTAGAGGAGACCGATCGAAGACTAGACCAACCCTTTTCATTGCACTTGGCCAGTTAGAAGCCCTAATATCTGTATAAGCTTCTCAGAATCGAAAATACAAGAGAACTGAAAGTGGAACGACTTCTATGGCCTGAATCAATCTACGTAGTTTGGTCTCTGGGGCTATAGTATGAGCTACAAAAGCAGATCCTTAAAGAGTATACAGAAGGTGGCAGTTCCGCGAGACCTGCTCTGGGTCGAGTTTGAATGTCACTAAACAAGTAATGAGAGGGCCCGCGTACAATTGTCTTCGGCTCCATACATAGAGATAAGCGTATCAAAGAATCAGCTGCTTAATAATTACTCATATTCTCGTTTGATCTCCGTGAAGTTTCCCCCAGCCGATAGGATAAGTCACCAACTATTCAGAGACCACTCACCGGTGTCTGCGTTTTAGATAACAGGCCATATATCCCTTGTTACATTGATATAGCGAGAATAAAAAGACCAGGCTTGCGATACTCACATCATGGCATTCTCAATCTCCACAATAGTAATTACCAATACCCACGGCAGTGTTGCGAGTAAGTAGGTATTAGTAATTACTATGGCATTAAAGTGTCGCGACCATGGGAATCCTCGAGAACGGTATGATTTGGTCCCAACTCTGACTATTGTATTCGAGTTTTTTAGAAGCTAACAGCCAAGTTGAATTCTAGCTGAAAAATAATTTCAGTGCCTTTATTTCATGGCGTGAAGTCTTCAGTCATCTAGCAAGTGAGCTCACGCAGAATTCGTAGTCCATACAGATCATGGATATCTCCTAGCTTTTGCACTTTTAGTGCACGAGTAAAACTTTTAAGTAAGACAGATACATTAAAGACTTAATTATTCGAAATATGATGGCTAATTTCAGTATATAACTCATAAAAATAACCGGAAAGGTTGGTTGAGAACTGGTGAAGATCTCTCTCGAAAGATGCAGAGATCTCTGGATGCAAAAGACGTTATCTATTGCACAGCTGAAAATGAAAGGAATTGAGAGAAGTCTGTGATAAGATACATGATGCTATAAACCTTAGAGAAGTGAAAAGATCGAAGAAAAGAAGTAAAGTCTCCTTGTTGCGAAGCCTTGTATTATGATGGTGAGACCAGAATTCAGAGAATAACTTGCTGAAATACCTGCTTGTGACATCTATGGGGATGTGTGGTGCTTGTGGCTTCTGTGGACTATGCGAGGGTATGGAAGTGTTGAAATCTAAGGGTATATCTTCAGACAACTAGAAAAGTTTGAAGGAAGTGGCTAATCATAGAATTTGAACTAACAGGCTCTGTAAACTGAAAAGTGGAAATGAGCCCTGTGATAAGTTAAAGGTGCGCCAAATACTTCCGAGAGCTCTATAAATATCCGAAAGTTTGAGATGTATTAGAAATAAAAGAATTGAGGAGGCTGAGAAAGCTAAAGCGGTCGAGCTTGAAATGTCTACAATACTTAATAAAAGAGAGATTGAGGCTGAAGAAATCGAGAACGATGAGCTACAAGAGCCAGAAATATCACAAACATCAAAAACATCAGACAGGCCTGAACCACTGCTTCTGGATATCTCAGACAAGAGATTAAATAATCTCGAAATTCTAACAAAACGTAACGAGAGGGCAAGTTGGCTCAAACGAAAGACGTGCATCCGCACGGGCCGGTTTTGACACTTGTTACATACTATCCCCCATAATGCAACGGAAATTTCACCCTTTAATGGCGATGAGAATGAAATATACGTATTTTTTTTAATCGGACCAGATTCTATAACTTGTACGATCTGACCTACGATGACCCATGAGTCATCGACCGCATGAATGATACCAGGTGGAGAAGAAAACGTGGTATCACCCGAGACTGGTAATTAAAGTCTCGATCATTATTGCCAAAAAAATCATAAGAATACTTAGTTGGCGAATTCCCAGATAAATAGCAGATCACACAAATCAATGAAAAATCTCCCTTAATTCACCACTCAACCACGGCAATTGCCCCATTTGACCTGTACATACGGCTCCGTTCGGCACCTCTTTCTCGCCTCTGATAACCTAATCTATTGGCTACCAGATTTCCAGTCCGCTCGGAAGTGTGCACGACGGGGGCAGAATAAGAATCGTTCATATTTACTTAGCTTTTTGAATCATTCTAAACTTCTTCTTTTTTCAAAGCATAGGCAGAGTGGCGCCGCAATATGCTCTTGGTTTGGTCTCCAACATGAGCAACACCAACCTCGACGCCAGAGAAACGGCCAAATCTGGCACGAAAAAGCACCTTCACAAAATCAACCGAAATGACGACTTCTCCGATCATTTGGAACGCCAGGTGAAGGCAAATAAAAAGTATAGCAGTGGCAGCTCAAGAAAGACTCAGGTTTCGATCAACCACCTTTTGGATTTCCTGCTGTACCGGGACCTGCCCGAATACCACCAGAACCACCGAACTCCACGGCGGTTGTCGTCAAACAAACCGCGTCCTCAAAAGAAAAAGCTCTACTTGCATGGAATGCGTTTTATCAATGTAAACTACAAATTTGTTGTCGACCATAGGAAACAGTATAGGGCTCAACAAGTTGATCCAAATATCCCGGTAAACACACTGGACATTCTTCGCATAATCGTTCCAAAAGGCAACGCATGCCCGATCTGTCTTTCGGAGGAGTTGGTGGCTCCGCGAATGGTGACGTCTTGCGGGCATATTCTATGCCTTACATGTCTCCTATCGTTACTTGAAAGCGAGGTTCCAACAAACATGAAAAAGGAAAGTAAAGTCATTGTGGAGAAGTACAACGACTGTCCGCTCTGCGGGTCGATCATCCGCAAGCGGGATGTCAAACCCGTGCAGATTGACAACGTGGACGAGCGGTTTGAAACACCCAAAGTCGGAGACGAGGTGGTGTTGTCGTTGATGTGCAGATCTGCAGACAGTGTGGTGCCTGTTCCACGATGGTTTCACGAAAGCGCACCGCATGACTCTTTTCCCTGGGCGCAGCAAACAGAGCCCGATTTGGGCCAGTACCTGCGGTTCTTTCAGGGAGACCTCGCATACTTGACCAGGATGTACGAGCAGGAGAAAGAGGACTTGACACGGGCTTATATGCACGACAAGGAGGTCTACGGAGACGACGGCAAGTTTTACACTCTCGCCCGCAAGTCAATAGACAGCGACTTGGCCGAGTGGGCGGCGAAATACGCAACAGAACCTGAGCCCCGCTCGTCTGTAAGCACGGAGAAGTCTAATATCGAGGCCAAACAACAGACGTTTTTCTACTACCAGACCGGCTTCAAGACATCGACCACATATGTGCTTTCTCCGCTCGACATGAAGACCTTGAAAACCAGCTTCAACCTGGATTACACCCAGCTTCCAGCGTCGGTGATAGCCAAGGTGGAGAATATCCGGTACGAGGAGTTGGACTCGGATACAGTGGCGTCTAAGTACAAGTACCTTCTGCACCTACCCCTGGGAACATCGATTGGGTTTTTAGAGTGCAATTGGCAACACAATGAGTTCGTCTCCAAAGAGCTGTGGGAAGCTTTCAAGACCAGTCTTCAGAAACGATCAAAAGCCTCGGCCAAAAAGTTAAAAAAGGAGGAGCTGGACCGGCGCCGTGCGATAAATGACGAGGAGAGACGTGCAAGAGAGTATATCGAACGAGAGAACAACGGTGGAGGCACTTCTTATGACCACCATTATGACCCGGACGCCTGGATGCACCTGGCTCTGTTTGGCAGTTTGACCATCACCGACCACCGAGATCTCCCGGCACTATCAAGAGAACCACCTGCAGGAGATTCTGGGGACAAAAGCGTTCCAAGTTCCGAAGGGGAGCACGAAGCACCCGAGTTGCAAAAGTCGATTTGGGGCATGCAGATCCCCAAGTCTAAGAACGATGAGGAGGATGAAGACGATGCGTGGGATGCCGAGGAGATGATCCGGAAGGCACGCGAGGAAATTGCGAGACAGGAGGCGGAGGGCGGGAGTGGGAAGAAGAAGAAGAAAAAGTACATTTTGCTTTCGTCATAGATTGCACATTTCTGGCTCGAGGGGTTTGACTCCGAAGTCTGAAGACTGACGGAGGGAGGGGTCGTTGTGAATTATGGTGAGGATCGTACAGGAGCTTGCAATTGTTCCTTTTTTTCTTTCGTTCTATTCTTCCACGGCTGCCTATGAAGGACAAGTGTACAGACTATCAAACTTTGACGACTACATTCGAAAGGACCAGATCGTTTATGAACTTTCAGAACATCAATGATTCTGTTGATAGTTTGTGAGAAAATGCGGCATACATCACCAGAACCGATACGATCGCCACACCTGAGATTCATGCCTCATGTCTTGTCAGTCAATATGGTGTGATAGATGTGAGATAGCAGGTAGGACAGGATTATAAGGAAATCACTATATCTCAAACCAAAGAGACGTTTGATCAATAGGCGAACAAATGATTTCCGAGACTTTCTGATCAACTCTAGATATCAGGATATATTCTCGTTCGGCAGTCATCGTCTGTTACCATTGTGGTAAATTCTGCAATAAATTGCTCTTAAATCTGTTGCAGCCGCACCCGCAGCCAATAATGAGACTGCTGATAGGCAAATAGTACACGCGTGTGGATGTCTTCTATTATGACTCATATTACCAAACATCTATGAAAAGGATATTTACCTGTATCATCGGTCAAGTCATCCAACCCAAGTCAGGGAAATCTTAGCACACACTGTCATAGATTGGGTGAATGCACTGGGCTGCCATACTTTTGATCATACATCAGCTTACATACTATTCATTCTTCCTATTCCAAAGAGTGCAATTCTGGGAAAAATCTAGCTACTCTTTCGAAGATGATTGCCACATTCCTTTTTCTGTGCTGAAGCAACAATACAGGATTTTCATTGTATTCTCATAAAGAAGTTTGTATAATATTCATGTCGCGAAACTACTCCACATATTATTTTCTCCACGCGCAAAGAACACCTGTGCTTAACCAACACCATGTCAAAGAAAATCAACTTGAAGTACGTATTTTGATTTATAAAACTTATTCTCATAAATCCACAGATTCTCAATCAACATACTGACCCACTCCAGTTCCGTCACGGAATTGCGGACTGCCACCGATGCGGCTCTACCACTGATTTTCACCCAGTTAGGGTACGAGCAGTCGTTTACACTTGGCGATTTGAAGCTCGCTCTTGGTCTAGTCACCGTTGCTATAGCAGGGGGACTCTATTACTTGGAGAAAAAGGTCGATTTCAAAGATAGCTACTATGTGATTGTGGCTCTGATTATAGTCTACGGAGCCGTGTCTTCGGTGATGTATTATCTCTCCAATTCGTCCAAATACAAGGGGATCAAATACGTTGGGATTAAGGATCAAAAAAAGAAGATCTCAATGTTTTCGCTGACAAAGCCGTTCGACCCAATTTACGAGGTGAAGGTCGTTTTCAATGATAATTACAGCGGGGTGATCACGGAGAACATTCCGTTCGCAAAGTTCTTTGATGCTTTTGGCGCGTTGAACGAAGACGAGTTGAAAAAATTGTTGAGAGAAGTTTTGGAGAAAAAAGCCCAGTAGATGCTGAAGCGGGGGACTTTGTGGAGCGAATTAGTGAATAGGGTTGGTGAATATGATTTGCAAGGCCTGGAAAGCACGGCCATTTGGAGTGAACAATGAGAACCTGATTGAAGTGTACAAATTCGACAATTGTTCGAGGGTCTCAGAGTACTCCCGAGAAGGGCTGCTCGTATTCTAAGAGGCTGTGTTTATAGTTAAGGCGCATTGTGCGTTCAAGATTCTAGTCTAACTGTAATTCTTTATGAACCACCAAGCCGAAAGGCAGATTTATCTAGCATCTATCTTTTGATGTTTATCCCACGCCGGTATAGACAGCTGACATAGATCCATTGATACCTAGTCTCTCTCCTCCTTTACATACACCTTTGGTGAAGTATTTGTGTATAAGCGGGGAATGAGTCAATCAATTCTTTAAGATGAATACCGAAAGCATTCTGCCAGAGATGTAACACCTGATATCGTCTCTACTCTAGGCAAGTCTCTGTTTTCTCCTTCAATGACCTACGAATGGTCGCAGATATTATTGACAAATAAACTTCCCTATATAGCTTATGCACAATCGATACGTCTCACGGGCTTTGAACGGTCTCGTCCATTTTGGAGAGCTTCCTGATTTGGAGCTGCAACAGCCATGGCAAAGCCTTCAAAAGATACCCAAAATTGGCATAAAACGGCTCACACAAAATCCCAGTTTCCCCCACATCCACTTTTTCTAGAACAATTCTGGCCAATGCTTTGTGATCTACCAAGGGAACAAGAAAGGGCAGAGTTTGTGCCACATCGCAAAACATACCTGTGGTGAGCTGGCCGGGCGTGACCAAAAGCATTCTGATATTGTCATACTCCTTCAATTCTTGTGTAAGGACCTCGTGAAACTGGGTCGCTGCTGCTTTGGATGCTGAATACGCCAGCACATTGCACGCACCAAAAGCGCCAAGCACAGACGACATGGTCACGACCGATAACCTTCTCGGTGTATTCTGTTTGATATGCTTTCCAACGACACCTTGCAATATTGCAACTTGAGCAAATGTGTTGATTTCAAACACTTTTTGAATGGACGCCCTGGATAATGAGAGGACCGAGCCGTCCAAGCGAATCCCGGCGTTATTGACCAAAACAGAGAGACTTAGGCCCATGCATTCACATTCCTCAAATACAGTCTCGAGTGCCATCTCGACCTCCTCTACACACGACAAGTCACACTTGATGTACTTCACCGACTCGCCCAAATGGGGCTCTGGGCCCACCACATCCAAAATAAATACGCGCCGTAACCGATAATGGTCAATCAAAAGCTTGACCATCGCAAGGCCGACCCCATTCAGACCTCCTGTGACAAGAGCAACATCACGTTCACCCAAAGGAGGAAATTTACCTCGAGGAAGTTTAGATTGACGGTTATACAATATGTACGCCTCTACACAAAGATACGGAAGGCAACAGAAAACAGCGTGCCACCTGACACCGCGAACCACGCTGGTGATAGTTAGTACAGTTAGTGTACAGAGTCAAAGCTCTATATCGAATTTGATTAAACATACGCTAGCGCAAATAGGGCCACGCTCAACCAAATGCGAATTCTTGTACAAATTTGGACCAAAGAGTCCACACTGAAAGGATACTTGATTGGCATCATTGATTCTTTGATTACGCAGAGACTTTGAGGAGTGCGTCCTTTTCAACAGATTGGGATGACAGCTGCAATGATTGATTTGATTCTCTTTTAGACCAGTTCAGCATGCCCGAAGCCAATCGAGTGTCATTCAGTGAGCTCTACTAAAAAGGCTTTTCAATTGGTTGCAAGTGTTGGATAATTCATTTCGCGCGAAACCTGGAGAAGGTTTGAAGACTTGATGTATTTTGAGGAGTAGGACACAGGATCAAGTAAATACAGCTCTGCTACACGTGTGAGAGCCTTTTGAATTCGCTTTAAATACGCCCTAAATCAACGTAATCTGAATTTGGGGAATGCTCATGATCGAGTTGATTACTGTAAGGTTGGCTGATTTAGATCATTACACAATCATGTCTCGAATTGCACTACAGTAGAGCCTCGATAAGTGAAAACATTAAAAACGCGCGTTTTTATGCAGATATCGAGGATATTCATTTATCGAGGTTTTGGGTGGTTTTCTTGATGAGGTTAATTCCTGAAAATGTATAAAATTATGAAAATTAGTGGGTCTAATAGAGAATTTCGAGACGATCATACCTGTATAAATAAAAAATTATATTTTTAGTTTCTTTGTCCAAAAATTTGCTCTCTAAAAATTGGAAAAATTTAATCAAAAACACAGTATATTTTGTAAACCGATTCATTGGAGCCAACCAATACAAAAAATATTTTTTTTATAAAAGTTGATTGGTTTTGGCTCAAATATCAAGAAGAATTACCGTTGCCATTACAAAAAGCATTTCAGCATGAAAAGAAAGTGGATTTCTAGTTCTCTTATTCTTGATTCTTAGTATCCTGCATTGAAACCTTTTCTGGTTGCATACCACTCCATTGATCAAGATAGGATATTGAAATTCTTCTAGCCATTATTAGATGACCGTGTTTTCGTTTTAATATAGGTGAGCCTACATACTTCAAAGAGAAATTAAATTTCAATGAAATTTTTACGTCGAATTTAATTAGAGCATACTAGTCTTATATGTTAACAGTGTTTTGATCATGTTTTTGCATTGCTCATACTATTTATGTCCAGTTGGACCGCTGTATATATTCAGTGTGATTATCTTCCCAATCGCTTAGCTTTTTCTCCAAATCTATAAAGCTTTCATATAGCTCCGTCAGCAACGAACGCTCAGACGGACAACCATATGCTTCATCGTCAGAAAATTGTTCAGTGAAACCGCGACTAGCACGTGATCTATGTCACCTGAATGTCATGTGAGCAGCAGTAATAACACAAAAATAATTTAAAATTTGAATAAATTTCCCAAATTCAATTGAGATTAAAAAGTGCCAAGTATGTACTGCCCTTAAGCTCTCTGCTTCGTCCAATAATTTTTTCATGTCTCTGAACATTTGTGGTGAGCTCCTATAATTATTTACATGTATTTTTATGCAGATATCGAGTTATTCATTTAGCGCGATATTCATTTATCGAGGTTTTAATGTATCTATGATTTGTGCATCAGGATTTTCACATATGCGTAGACCATCATGACGGCTAGACGGCCAATGCATAAACACGAAGGATTGCAGCACGATAAGCCAAGGACGCAAAAGCATAGACTTAGTAAGAGCTTTGGCATTGTAACTACGCTAAGCAGTTTTAGTAAACGGCCAGTGAGAAGGGTATTCAACCTGGGTTGACACGTGTTTTCCGCATAAGCAAACTATCCTTGGACTTCAAAACCCGAATAACGATTCGCTCATCAAAACTCAGGAACCTTGGTTCTCAACGTCAAACCCGTACCCACGGGCGATTCCACTGGTTCCCTCTTCCACACTAGCTCCCTCCTCATCCATATCCCCCGTCCAATCAGAGCCCAATCCTGTCCACTCTCTTGTTTGGAGATATGCAGCAGATGTGGAGACGGTGCCCCGGAACGCCACCGTGCCTGAAAGTTTCTTGACCAAGGCGCCAGAATCGCCTTTGGTATCCTTCTTTTGAGAGTCATTTTCATCGTTTGCGGTCACACGCAAGTGCTGGAGCCTTCGTAGAGGCCGGGCTGAGCTTGTATACTGACCCGTAACAGGATTAAATTCAGGCTCCTCATCGCTCTCGTCGCCATTGCATATCTTCTCTGTTTGTTCGCTTACCCCTTTCTGGCTCTCTCCGTCATCACCGATCTCCAGAAGAACACTACGGAAGTCCGTGACCCATTTTCCCGTCCATGTGAAATCATCACCAATGGCTAGAAGAAGCTCGTAAGGAGTGACTATAGGTTTAAAATATTCGCTGTTCTGGTCAAGAATAATGCCCTGATGGTCGCAGCCCAAAACACACCACATGTCGATCGACTCGAAATTGGCAAGTTTTGCCACATTAGGCTTTCCCACCACGAATGTATAATGCTTTTTCCCTGCATCTTGGATTTTCTTTGCAAGCAGATTCATCAACGCCTTGGTGTTTGCAAGCGAAAGCGTGTTCACAAGAATACCGATAGTGCCCGCAGACCGGGCCATGTGCATGTATCTGTATCTCCGCATTAGATTCGGGTATGGTCCCTGGGACACCACATTATCATGAAAAGTAGTCACAGACTGAAATTTCGTTGTTAGTTGCAAGAGCCTAGGCGCCTCCGGAAGCCCGATGTGGAAGAGCTCACACTCGCTCAATATGGAATCAGTGTTTGCATCCACAGGCAAGTTTTCAAATACTCTCCCGAGCGCCTTTAAGTCGGTGGGCCCACAAGCTTGAGGCTGGTACCCTATCATATGCGAATTTTTGTCATCGGCCAAGTACAAGTCGGTTGTGACAATTGTATATTCGGGTAGTTTCTGTGCCAACGCCTTTAAAAGGTGCGTATGAGGCGCATTTGCCATGAGCACGATCCGCTGCAGTTGGTAGGAATTTGATGGGTACCGAATTCTGAATTTTTCGGCAAGAACGTCCAAATCAAGTCGGGGCTTGCCAAAAATATACGCAGAGGGCAAGCATGCAACTGGATTGAGACAAGCATCGCCAAAATGTACCACCAAATCTGCATTTACATGCTTTGCAGCCACCTCATCAACGCAACATGCAGAATACGACGTGTCTGCCAAAATCCATAGTCTCTGTGTAGAGTCAGGCGGAGAAACCGACGAGCTTGTATTTTTGGTCAGGCATCCGTTCAGACACCCACTGCTGCAGCAACTGTTTTCGTCTTTTTCGATAGTCTCACTGGTTGCGAAATCCGCACTGCTCAATTTAAGCATTTTTTGAAGTTCTTGCACTATCGTCGCAGAGTCACAAATCAACAGATCGGGAAACTGAAGCGTCGCCCGTTTGTACCTTTTGACTGCATTGCCGTCTTCACCATTTTCACATTGACTCAAGAACAGTGCTAGCTCTTTGAGCGAATAGTATTCGTGGATCCTTGCCACATAATCTTCGCCCTCTTCTAGCTGTAGATGCGCTCTTTTAACTTCGGCCTTGTTAACCTTCGCGTATGTGAAAACAGAGTCATCTTGCGGGGTCGAAAGAACCGGGGCGTGCGGCTCACTGCTGGGCATAATAAATAATTGAAGGGTGGTTTGCTTTAGTGTTTGATCGTGTGATACATTCCTCATCGGTCTCATCTCATGCAATGGAGTCGCGATATGCCATATGCCAGACGCAGGTAGCATACGCACATAATCAGGAAGATTGCAATGCTTTATTTTATTGAAAATCAATTGCTTTGTATATCCCAGTGTTGTTATAGATACAGTATTACTAATTATTACACTTTTTTTGGTATTAGTAATATAAAAAGAAAATATTACAATATTACAAATAATTACAAATAATTACAAATAACTACAAATAATTACAAATATATGAAGTTCCTACATAGTATAGTACGACTATGCCTGCTTTTCGCCTCAATGCACCTATTCAGCTCACATCTACTCACGCAATTTTCGATCATGAAACATTTTCGATATTATTTTAGAAATCAATTATATACTATTCGAAACTTAGTTTCGGTAGATCTCTCCATCCTCCCTTGAATCGGAGAAGCTTCCCAGATCGTTATCTAATTATGGAACTTTCTTGAGCCTGGAAACACTATATTCCAGCTCGCTTAAAAGTAGACTATTTGTCGAGTTTTAAGCCTCTGCATCGCTAGATTCTGCATTTTCCAACTCTGCATCATGTCTAGAATAACAAGTCTCTGCATCGCTGAAATCGAAATCGCCAAAACCTGGTAAATTGCGTGTAGTATCGAAAGACTCTGCTTCGCTCGTGTCCCCAAGTTTTCGTACGACTGACAACAAAATCTTCCACCGCGCTCGATCCTATTGTAATCTGCAAATCACCGTTCTGAGTACACGTCACTTCGCTCGTTATCAGTGAGCGTTGCTCGTTTTGCCTCTCAGGGCGGGGTCTTTTCCTCCCATTATCCAGGTCTGGATGTTGACGATATCAGCAGTTTGCTTCGCCCACACAACACGAAGGTTGCTCGGAGATGGAGTTCAGAGGTTATAAATGATCCTGATCCTGATCATCGGCAGCTTCCAACTGTGGTAGCGGGTCAAAGTAGACACTTGTCTCGTCTGTAATAATAGCCAACCTGTTGATTGTCTGCGGTTGAAATCTGTTTCGCTAACTATGCTCTTCACTTAAGAGAAAGGAGATTCCGAAGAAGAGAACATCGCCATCATGGACAAAAGATCTCGGGCCATCCGGAAGACAGTAGGAAACGAGCCCTCGGTGAGTTTGTAGTACTCCCGAATATGGTTCTTGACTTTGGCATTCTCTTGCTGCAAGTACCTCCAGAGTTCGCTCTCACCGTCATGGTCATCGTCATCACCGAGCTAACTCGCGTCATAAATAAACACAAACACGCACTTTCTGTAATCTTTAGCTCAAGTTTTCTTTCCTACCCTTTCGCGGCCACCCCGGAAATGGAGTATATCGGTCACTTCGCCTTTCCGTTCAGCTTCCCTCAAGCCTTTAAACTTTCATTAAAAAGTATATATTATTTGTAATTATTTGTAATTATTTGTAATATCGCCTCTATATTACAAATACTTTTTTAAAAATATTACAAATTGCAATAAACCATATTAGTAATAACTATTACTAATTATTACGCGCAAAAATTTTGTAATTTAACATCACTGGTATATCCCGCTTCAGTACTTTTTGCTTTTTTTCCATTCTCCCACTTTTCCTTTCCTTACATAACAATTCAGTCAAATCAACGACCTTCAAGAAACTATAAGGATTATCCAGATTGATCTTATAGGAGGCTCAGGAACTTCTCCGACGTAGACAGAAGAGATAGATTTTGATGTTCCTTTTAAGGCCGTCACAGTGAGCGTCAACTTCGCCAAACGTGCGACAGCTCGATCAATTTCTGAGCCGATTCCATTGGAGATACTCTGACATTTCGAATGCTTGAAACCTTCAATTGAACTGTGTAATTGAGGTTGCGCAAGCATATGCAATATTTTCGGAAATGTCACCAGTTCCAGCAAGAGACGTGGTTCATAAACAATCGTGCTTCATTCAAGAAAGGGGTTTTTATGCTGTAGAGCTTGTAAGCTTTCTGAGGAATGATGATCGGATATGCTTATCCGAAGTCTCCTCATGCACCCCACAAAGGGCACTTTCGATAGAATGGCACTTATTGACAGGTGCTCTGAGATCATACTTGGATGAGATCTAGCGATCGAGAGATCGATTAGTCATCGAAACGGCAGGTCACTTGACTGAAGATGATCTTCGCGATCATCTCAACAAGAAAACAAATTGAAACTTCGCTTGGCAGCACAGCTTCTCCACTCTTTTGGACCTGTACAGGTTGCGCTTGAATAACCTGAAAACGGCACGACCCCGGCTGCAAAGCGCTACAAAATCCGGGGGAAATAAACACCTTGGCCCACTTGAAAAATGACGTTCATTTTCAGACAATTACTATTTTTGTCTCTGGATCGGCGACATCACACAGAGCTCACAGATTGTATCCGTTAACAATGTTAAAATTGAGTGAGAATTGAGACAAACTCAAAACTTTCCTCTAACTGAGAAGATTTGAAATCACCAGTGGCTCAAGTTCTAGCTTAGAACCACAACTTGTTTTCTTCCTGTAGCCGATGTCTTTTGAGCTGCAGATCGGACAATGAGCTTGTTTGTGTGTCTCTGCCATTTATTCTTCGGATCTCCGTTTTTTCTGCGTACACTGCAATAATATTTGCAACCTGCTTGTCTGTATATTCGAAGATTGAGCCAGTTTAATACACCGATAAGATGACAGCAAATCCTCTTGTCGGATTCTGTGAAGATCCATACCTACTTTTTTTTTTTAAAGAATCAATTGTATTATAGGGGGCTCCCACCTGAAGCTACAAAATCTATACTGCTATAGAAAAACCTATAATACATCTTGGAAAAGGCACTGAGTAGTGAAAGAGCCCAACTTTCCCAAGCCTTACTCCCTCCTCCTTACCCTCTCCGCTTCTGCAAGTCGTGTCAGTCCGTTCTGACCAGAGTATGCTCCAAGAACTTCTTCAATTTACATTATCAGCGCTGAACTGCTGCACATCAGTTGGTAGGTAATGTAACAATTTCTTGCCGAACAACATGAGGTTCCCGATTTGTAAATTGGTTTCCACACAAAGCAAAAGAGGCTCGCAGAAACCCTGGTAGATGAGATGTATCAAAAGTTAAGGCTTTTGAATTCTCTTGACTCTGTTTTCATGCGCAAACTGCAAAAGGACCTCTGCGCCCTCAATTGAAGTGATACGTTTTACCGTTCAAAATGACGCCTCGTTCTTTCATATCAATCTCAAAGCCGGAAGTCGTGTATCTCTCGAGAAATGGCATTTGCAGTGCTGCGTTTTTGTAAATTGGATCAAAATCCAAAAATTGCGCTAGTCCTTGTATATGTGGAATAATCTCCTCCAACTCCTCTTTCATGCAAGAAACCGCAGGCAAATCCGAAGCCATTATTATGGGCGAGTACATGTGTAATGTATCGCGCTTGTATCTGTGAGAATGAGCGTTTTCCCGAATAATTTCCCCGTTGATAGACTCCCAAAACTCCTCATCAAAACTATTATAAAAGTATGTCGTCACACTGTCGACTGCAATGGTGAGCACTCTGAGATGAGTTTGACTTCTCAATATATAGTCCGGCACGATCCGGGGATCGAGTTGCCTGTCGGCTGTGAAACCTACAAAGAGTTTTTTCAACTGATTCGGCCGCAAACTGTTTCCCAAAAATGATAATTGCAACTCGTCAGACCACATAAGTTCCAACCAGAGATCTTCAAGAGCAGTTGTATATCCTAAAAGAGCGGGAACAAAGTAATCTTCCCCGGTGAGGGGATAAATCGGCATGGTTTCGGGGAGAAGCGCAATCTCTAGCGACTTCAAGTTAAGAAGCTCGACTGCATCCGCTATGACTTGAGCTGAACAATTAGATCTGGCCACAGTTAGTTTCAAACAATTGAGGTTCATCTGCTTATCAGACAGGCCAAAGACCTCAAAGAACCTGAACCAAGGAGGCATTTCCCTGAGGTCTTCTTCTTCGTCGGGATTGAATTTAAATGCTAGAGTTCTAATACTTTGGTAACTATCCAGGTCGATCAACGCTTCCGCCAATTCTTCGAACTTGCGGGTGTTGCGCTCGGTTTCCTGGAATGTGAGCTGCAACTCTTTGAGATTTGAGTAATAGTAGGGAGCATCGATAACGTGGCACGATAATTTGACCAATTTGTCCTGGTTGTGACGTGGCATGCGTTGTTTCTCATCACAGAACAATTCGGTCAATTCAACTGCGTTCAAAAGACAATAGATGTCATACATATTCGTGTCGCCCGCGAAAACAAGGTTTTCGTCGTCGCTTTCATAGTATTCGTCGTCGGAGTACTTCCCAATATACACGGAACGAACTAGACCTGATAACTGCGGCAGAGCCTTCAAAGCTCTAGTCAATCTGTACGAGCGGGCAACAGCAATAGGATGATAAAGAGGGGCGCATGTGGCCAGATATGCCCATCTCATGAAATTGATCTTTGCGTCAGGTTCCACAAATACCGCAATCGAGCGGTATAACTGAGGCTGTGCAAGGTCTCGCAAAGACTTTGAAAGTAGACAAACGTTGCACAAATCAGCTTTGTCAAGAAATTGAAAAACGAACGTCAACGCGTGTTCCGGTAAGTCGCCTAAGGAGATGCTTGGTGCCATTGTGATGGCGAGACAAAGAAGGGCGTATATTAAATCCTCCCTGAGTGAAAAACGTATTTCACTAGCTTTCGCACCAAACCGGCACTTGGGACACCGCCTGTATTTTGTAAAAATAAGATATCTTTGACCTCGAATATAAACGCTAAATATACGCTTACGCAAAAAAAAAAATATTGAGCTTTTTTTTTTGGACATGTCTGTCTACGATGCCCTATTGTTTCACAAATTCCACAAGTGGTTTTACGTTTTTATGTGGCTGTGAAGTTCTATCTTCTGAGTCCACGGAATTCTCCAAAAAGGGCTTAACATTCCCCAGAGAGCTGGAATTGCGTCCGGTGAACTCCCCATCAGACAAGTCACTAGCATCGGTTATACGCTTTTTCGTTCTATTGCTTTTTTTGTTCTGCCTGGCATGAATGACGAGAACATCGCTGAATTGTTTGGCCATTATCGCAAATGAACGCCGCTGCGAAAGCTCGTAGTTTGAAAGGTTGTCAAAAGAGGCAGTCTCTGCAGTGTCACAGTCCTCAGCTGACGGCGTATTCTTCACAACATCCATTCAGTATGCCGACCTTGACACATGGATTTCATGCGTCTGGAGGCAAGTTTTGGTTATCTCGCAGACCTCACCCAAACATCCAGGTTTGTCAATCGTGGACACCCAGAATAGGGCTTGTCACGTGCGCAAATACAGGGCTTGGATGTGACTGCTTATTGAGAAGAGGCTTGAGAAGGCCGGGCGCGCGCCGAGTCGGTGCATAAGAGACGCTCTTCAGAAGAGCGTGAGAAGGCTTTTCTGCTCGAGAGGGTTAAGAGTTAGTTCAGTGTTAACCGGAGTGTATATTGAGCATAGAATACACTTGACAATCAACAAGGTTTGATGTGAACCTTTTCCTAAGGTACCAAAAGATCCTTATTCACAACGGATGTCTGATTCGGGGAGTGGGATAGGCCCGTTAAGAGCTGTAACATTTGGTTCGCCAAACATCAGATAAATGGATTAATTGCTTTGCATATCCCACTTCAGTATTGTTTGCTTTTTTTCCATTCTCCCTGTTTTCCTTTCCTTACATCTGTTTCCCAATCAGCGAGTCAGCGAGGGTGATTATCCTGCCCACTCAACAGGAACTGGCCGGTAGACTATCACAGATCCCTTTGTCATATTGGCCAAGATGTACTCGCCCTTCTTTACAATCTTGACGTTTTGCACGTTTTGCTCCAAAACCTCGAGAACATCTCCTCTCTTCTCGTAAACCACCGCAGTATGGTCAGGACTCCCCACCGTTTGCGTCACGCCAGTAGTCTTATTGTGGAGGGTAGCCAGCTTGAACTGAAATATATCCCCGGGCCTGATCTCATCTTCTGGACCCCTCGCTATGGAGACACCTGATGGTGTCCCTGTGAGCTCCAAAATAGGGTAGCCATGATGGTAGTATTGCGACACGAATGCATGCTTTCCACATGCTCTCTCAAGCGCGTCTCTGGCAAGATCCCAGCACTCTCCGCTGCCGACCTTTTGCCCTTCCTTGCGGAGACACCAAGACGTGACATAAATACCAAACTTCTCGCTATAATCTTGCAACTGTTTCTTGGTCGGAATGTTGTACTCGATTGGGGAGGGAACAAACTTGGTGACCGACAGAATGGCGTTTATATAATCATCATTCTGCCACTTTATGTCGACGACCATTCTCGACAAATCTTTGAGTCTCAAGTCCATTGTCCTCTTATTTTCCTGTACGACGCCCGCAGCAGAGGATCGCGTTGTCGTCTGTGAGCTTGTTGAATAGTTCAAGCCGGCAATGTCTGCGGGAAGATTTAGAGGCGAGTTAGTGTTCGCATACCAACCTGTTGCAAGTTTGAGATCCAACGCCGGATGGAGAGGTGGTTTAGACGGATGAGGAGCAGGTGCCCGGGTGTAGCTTCTTGCGGGTGGTGGCGGAGGTGGTGTCGACGAAGCAGAAGGCACATTCAGGGAGGTTCTGGAGTTCCTGGATGGTGGCGCTCGCGGAGGCGTTGACCTATTTGTATTTGCCTCGCTTCCTTGATGACCTTCATTCATACTTTGATTGTTGTGAGGTATTGGCACTCTTAATCCCGGGAAGGGGATCTGTGCTGAATTGCGCTCCACAGTGAATGGCACAACAAGTGGTTGGGGGTTTGGTTTCTCGCCGCTATCTTTCCTTTGGGAGTTCTGGTCTTTGTCCTCTACTGACTCATTTGTGTCAGCGTGGTGAAATTGGTTTCTCACTGGGACACGAAACCCCGGAATGAGATGTGGATTGAGTGGCCTGTGCTTGGGGGTACCCAGGGGTTCCGCGTTGCTTACACCATCCAGCCCAGTCGCCTCCGAGACTTGTGCGTTTGTTTCTGAAGTTTGATTAACATTGGTCTCTGAGTGTTGAGAATGATCGAACTGCGCTTTCACCGGCACCCGCAAACCAGGCAACAGACTTCCATCTGGCCGACGCTCCACAGTGAAGGGCAAGACTAGAGGCTTCGGCTTTACCGGTGGCTTCGGCTTTGCCAGGCTTTCGGGTGTGTGTGGTCTTTGGATCTCGTTGCCGGATGCAGAGTAAACCCTGTTCTCCTTTCGCTCGACAGTAAACGGTAAAACAAAAGGTTTGGGCGCTGCCGCTTTAGCCTCGCTCTGTGCCTCGCTCTGTGGTGTACCACTCGAAACAGGAACTTCCAGCGATCCTGGTCCTTGCTGCAGAAGCTTACCCGGTTTCCCTGGTTTCGGGGGTTTCGCTGGCCTTTCGGTCTTTTTCGCAAGTTGTGGTGTAACGTCATCCAGCAAATGCGAGTGATCATGAAGCACCGCCTTGGCTGCCGGAGGCAAGTTACTGGATTTCAATACGTCTTTAGGGACTTCTGAACCCGGCGAGATATTGGCCGCATTTTCAGTTGTCGCCGTGGAACCGCGCAGTTTAAGCCTGGCTATCTCGGCAGCAAAATTTGGCACAACAGACCCAGAGGGCGCAGCCTGAGAAGCCACCTCGGCTTCCTCCTCAATATTGGATTTCAGATCCAGCGCTTGCTGCTTGCTGGAGTCTGCCTGTTGAAGCTTTGCTGGCTTTGGAGGAGGAGCCTTTTTGGGCTTGTCGGGAGTCTTTGCGTCCTGGGCCGGCAGAGCGTTGGACGAAGTGCTGTTCGCAGATAAAGTTCGAGGCGGCGGCGGAGGCACGGCGCCCCGCAGCGAGAAACCACCGTCTCCAGGTCTCGTTAGTGGTCTGGCCACAGAGTCAACCCTTCGCGGAGGCGGCGGGCCGAATTTGGTAACATCAATGTCAACGTACTTCACCGATGCACGACCCGCTGCCTCCGCAGAAACAGACCTGGCAGATGCCGTGGGCACGGCTATATTATCGGCGGGTTTCGCTGTCTCGGTGTAGCTAGGAGGGGGCGACACCAAGTCTGCTCCATTTCCACTGTGGCTCGCTTGTGCCTCGATTTCCATGGAGCCGGCCGACGATCCAGATCTAGGCGGCAAAGTGGGGATGGCAGCATTGCCCGAGTACGAACGAGCAGCAGTAGGAGGTGAGCCTGTCGCCGCGTTCACTCTAACAGGCGGAGGCGAAAACATCGATGCATCTGGGACTTCCTGGGGCATTCTCTGAGAAGCCTCAACGCCTTGCTGACTGTAATCTCTCTCATTTTGAGCTGGCTGAAAATGCGAGGAAGCTGTATTTTCCTGAGAATGCTGAGCTGGAAGTTGAATCGGGGCTCTTTGACTGTAGTCTCGAGGTGGAGGCGCATGTGGCGCCAGTTGCGCAGGTCTCGACTCTTCCGGAGCAGCTTGAAAGGCGGGTTGCGGGTCTCTAGCTGGCAAGGGAACTGGCTGACCCTGTTGAGGAAGTTGTTGAGGAAGTTGTTGAGGAAGTGGTTGAGGAAGTTGTTGTTGGAACTGAGCTTGAGGTGCCGGAGAAGCATTTTCCACTTGCCCGGGATCCAGAGATTTCAGATTTTGAGCCGATTGAGTTCGAGAAGACCGATTGGACGCCATGTTTGCCCTGGTAGGAACACCGCTAGCGGGAACATTGCGTCGAGGCGGAGCAGGCAAAGCCAACAACTTGTCTTTATCCATAAGTGGGGTTGAAGGCACACCATTGGATTGATCGGATTGTTCTCCGGGCGCAGAGGTACCTCTTTGAGAAGAATCATGGTTCTTGTATGTTTTGTATCCAGCTTTCGAGAGTGCCTTTGTGCCACTACCGATACCTTTTGCCGTGGCGATTCCTGCTGACTTGAACGCACCCTTATTTTCGGACCAGAACGACATTCTATTGAGATGAGTGTACGAGAGATGTGTTTTGATTCTTAATCTAATTGAGGGGTGATTCAATTGCCGATATTGAATTTCACTTCCTTAAACAGTAATATGATAAATTACAGGTGGTCGTTTCAACAGGGCCTTGGTGTGCCGGATGAATCTATGTACCGGGGCGCGGCTCCTACAGTAGCAACTAATGGTTGCGAAAATGGTTGCATGTGCCAGTGCTGCGAGTAATTAGACTGATTAGTGTCGATTTGCATGTATCGATATGGTTGACTTTGTGCGATGGAGTTATAAGGTGGTGAATGGTAAGTATTTTTTTTTTTGTCTTTGCTACTATTTTTTGTTTTTGCAGCATTTTGAGCGTTTAAAGTCCTCATATAGCTTTAATGATAGAGAGGTTATCAGGTACAGGATGCTTGCAGTAAAATTTTGGGATACACTTAATCGTTTGAAAGTAAAAAAAAATTTAATGGCATCATTCTGAGCTTCTGGAGCCCATAAAGGTTTTCCAATAAAGCGAATGATGAAATTTGCAGATTGTATTGAAATCTAGGGATGTAGTAAATACTATGGTCTCGTTATGAACGCTTTAAGCCCACATGACTTTGATACTAAAGCAGATTATTATACATACGCAGAATGTATCGAAGTTCAGGATCTACTTATTTATGTTCGTCAGAAACGCCGAGATCTTATTCTTTGCCTTAAATGACTCACGATCTGGGCTCGTTGTATTTGAAAGAGCTAATTGCTACATTTCTGTGACGCTCTGGTGGTGAGCGGCCCTTGAAAGGGTGGTCGATAGGGCACGTTCCTCCTTATTGTTTTTTCTAGTTGTGACGAGGGACAGTGACACGATAACGAAAAAAGCATTCAGATACTCCTCGCCAGAATCAGTTCTTTGACATTATCATGCATTGAAGCCTTATTACCGGCAAAAGCATAATATGAGGATGAGAGCAATTTTGATGTTCGAAACACCGCGAGAGGCACCCAGATCTGAAGCGCAAGCACACATCCCCTTGGACAACGAGGAATTAGGAATGGACGATGACTTTTTTTGATCGTATACATGGTGGAATATTAATGGTTGAATTATCCCTCTTTTTCTTTTTAATAAAGAATCAGATATGTATTGAAGGATGCCGCTTACCTTAGCCGTGGGCGAAAACTATATACTCTATAGAAAACCTTAACACATTTGATTTTCCAGATGTGTACCGCACATCCAGTTTTTTTGTTGTCACCCGGGTTCGAACCGGGGTCTGAGGCGTATTTGGGTTAAACACCTTGACCGCTACGCCAAACGAGTCAAGGATGTACTGGAAATCCAAAAATAATCAGTATCTATTTTGTAGTGATTATCACCATCGAGTAATTTTCTTTCCCAATTACTCGCAAGACTGGCATGAGCCTAAACTATGAGAATTCGGGCATGAAAATGGGGGAATCGCCTCCTATTTATACGTTTAGAGAAGAGCGGGGTAGAACTTATTCTCCTCCTCTTTGGTAAAGGCTGATGTTTGTGCTTTTCGTAGTTCTTCACGCGAATGTGATTGCGTGAGAACGTATGAGGTGTCTTGTGTGGAATCGGGAGTGTATCAGTCTGCGAGATAGCTAGAGAATCGAGCGTTGAGCGACGAGCAGCACATGGGACGTAAAGCTCACAAGATTCTCGTTTTCAGGTCGCTAAAATGATTAGTCAGAATCAGACGTAACGCTATTTTCGAATGGATTTAAGACTGTTGCTAGAGTTCACCTTGGGGTCGATTAATCTCTGAACTCACGGGATAACGACCACAGTGTCTTGAATCCAGGGAATGGTATTGATACAAAATGAAGCAGAATTAACAAAATTACTAAACTATAATATTTCTCGCCAAGATATCTGAATTTTGCTATATTTGTACTTTACTGGGTATGGATTCTGGACCTACTCAAGCATCTGTCATCCTGGCTCGTGCCTGAGCATCACATGGACATTCCGAGTCAAGAAATTGTCGTATGACCTGTCGAAATTATTTTTTCAGGCCAACATACCAAACATAAGCATCAGACTGGGCTAATAGAGCACTTCCAAGAAGGCTATTTGAATAGTGAATACATTATCACCTAAAGTGTCAGGAACCTGGGACCGTCCTAGCACCCTCCCAGAACTAGGTAATTTCTTACAATGGGTCTAGATCACCACGGCTGTCCATGCTGGCGCATGTCCGAAACAATGCGCATCCTTTGCCCGATCAGCTCTCTTGGCCGAACGTCTCCTTTCGGTATTTCTGTGGATATTATAAATAGGGAACCTTCCTCTACTACGGGTAAGAGGTCAGTCATCATATACACACCAAATATACCTAACAGTATACTCTAAACAATGAACAGTCAGTACTTCGTTACGCTAGAACCTAACATAAAGAAGAAATGACAGCGAATGAGCAAGTGGCTGAAGAGGTTTTAGAAATTACACGAGCATGAGTTCCAAAGCAAGAAATGTCACGAATTTGTCATGGGCCTAAAGTGTTGAAGCCACCTGATCCAGAAAGACACAGGGGATCAGTGACTTTCAAGGACTCAAATAAATATATATGCTGGTTTTCCTCGAGATCGTTTCTTTTAGTATTCCTGTCAATCTTTCAATTCTGAAAGACTTCATATTCGAAATCAGGAAGCAATGAATCGAGAGGAAACACTAATGGTTCAGTCACGATTGACATCCGGCCACTTCAAGGCTGTAATGATCTCAAATGGAACCAGAAATGCTGACTCACAGTAAACTTCGCAAACATTTATAATTATGGAGTTCTGGTTTAATTCTCCATTCCATTTGGTGCCTCCAATAAAGCCGGTGAGTTGAGAGGCTCTTTGGAGGGGTCAGTACAAGCTAAGAGGGCTTTTGGAGGCACCTTACATAAAGCTGAATCAAAGTTCTTATAACTCTGGGATGACTGCATCGAATTACACTTCAAGAGAAGTGTAGTCAAGATTTTCGACAATCAGCCAAGAATGAGTGTCTTCGCAGTTCCCACATACTTCCAGTTCCCAATATCCCATCAAACCCCTGACCCCCCTAATCGACTAGCCACACCAACAAGTAGCTGAGAACACTGCCCACGGCTAGTCCCACACTCAAAAATACCGAAGTGAAACCGCCCGCGGCCTCTTTTTCTTCGGAAGTATCGCAGTGGTCTCCGACTATCATGAAGCACGAGGTGATGAGCTGCCCATTGGAAAAGCCAAATGAAAATTGGAGCAAAATGTACCACAAGTCAGACAGAATGAGCGGCGATTTGCCTTGCGGATGGGTATTGCACGTGAGGAACAAAGGTATGAACACAATACGGGCCACCGAATAAACAAAAAGTGTTTTTGGGGCTCTAATCAAGACCCGTGAGTTGGCCGCGCCGCACAAGATCCTTGCCAACAAGTCTCCGAGGTTCCACACGAAATAAATAAAGGGGATGTAAATGCTCTTTTTGAATATCACAAGGTGCGAGTCGGTGTGGGTGGACTCGACGATCAGTGCAAACACAGGAAACAGAAGCGTGACTGCAAACGTGAGGAATATCGTCAGCACGATGGCTTTCAACTTGGACCATAGCACAGTAAACGGCACATGTGATTTCTGAACTATGTGTGGGATATCGTCGTCGTCATCAATACTCGAACCCTCTTCTGTTGCCACTAAGTCATTTAGGAGACGGTACTTCGAGTCGGTTTTGTGCCGCCCCATCAACACCAAAAGCGCAATGGAAGCGATCGACACCAAGCTTGCGGTGATGTAATATACAAAAAGCCCAAAGTTTTTATCGACGTGTCTTTGTTCCTCTTTATCGGGGGTTCTGCCTCTGCCTTTGTCGCCAACGATCAAGATCGATACTATGAGCGCTATCGAGGGCAAAATCCCAGCAATTGCCTGGCCTACCATGACTGCATTGGTGTAAATTTGGCCCATGACATTGACGGTAGCCATGGTTCCATTTTGGGCCAAGCACGTGGCCATGGCACTCACAAGGACCATACCCATGAGCCCAAAAAAGAACACATGGTCCTTCATTTGGATGAAAAAACTCATAATGCATGAAAACGCCATGATAACAAAAACGACGATGGTGAGAGCCAACCCCAACCGGATCCTTCGTTTGTAATCGACCCCGGTCTGCTTCTGCGACAAGTAGTAATTATACGATGTCAGAGTGATGGTCGATACCGACATCATTGTCGAGGAATACACTTTCATCAAAGAAGGAGTGTGGACGAATCTCTCGCCATAGTACGCCGAAGCACTGAGAAAACAGTTCCAGGGCCAGAGTAGGGCCACTCCAATGACGGTGAACGCGAAATATTGAAGCTGTGTTAAGGTCACCTCTGCTCTTGCTAAGCGCCATATTACCGGGTCATGTTTCGGAGCCGATGCAGTCTCATCGGCATGGGGCATATTCTCAAGCTCTATAGACAAGGTCACTTTGAATGAGGCCAGATGGGCTCTTATTTTGGTGTTTGTGGAGAATAGAGCGAGGCAGTCTTTTCGTATAGGTAGGCGGATCAGTGGAGCCGAGTGGATTGTATATGGCGCGCATCGTATCGCGTAATCTCGTCTTGTCAGACTCACGCTTTTTGAGGAGGGGCCTCAAGGTTCTTTGTAGAAAATGATTTTGGTGTCTTGACATAAAACGTGACTTTTGTGAATCTTTATGATATTTCGGCGGGATCCAGGGATTGTTTTCTTTGGGGTAGCCGTTGTGACCGATGTGATTAGATATCCCCAGGAAGTATGCCAGCCAATCATATGATTCAGATGATGCATGTATTCTGAACCAATCAAAGTAGTTCTAAATTTGTATTTTTTGACAATCCATGCGTGTCAAGGATAGTGTGTTCTGGGGCTGAATGTGCGACTTTTATCAGCTTTAGCAATTCTGACACACTTGCCAAAGGGGAAGGTTGGTGCTCACGCACCACACACAATAATCTGATCAAGCCTTTCTCACACAAATCCTGAACGCGAGTCGGACGTAAAAAAAGATTGATTGGGATGTAGTTGAGCTCGAGAACCTGGATCACTGACCGACCTTGACACGAAAGTACCCTTCAGCCACCTTATGCGGTAGTGTTGGTGAAAGCAATAGGAACCATATATGACGTCAACCAGGTGTATGAACTCCATAAAGAGTCTCCCAATACATGTTGGAATTGCTGTTTTGTTTCTCCCAGAAGTCATATTAAAAAGCAATCACCAAGTTATTCAGTACGAGATCATTCAAAAATTGTAGCTCCAGTGCGGCATACTAGCTGAGTAATATCCTCAATTTTAACCCAAATTTAGTTCAGTCAAAAAAAAGAGTTCACGAAGAAATCAGCTGATCCTTTATCGTGCCATCAGAACTTGCTTGCAGCTCCCCGCTGACCTGGTCACCAGGGCCGCCAAAAGCCTCCTTTTGCCGAGCCATCAAAGTCTCCAAATTGTCCTCTATTTTCTTGATCAGCTTCAATAGTAGAAAGTTCGATTCCTTAAGTGGAAGTCGAAGAGGCGAAAGGTTGCCTGTCCAGAACCCATCCTCGTCAGACTTGGCCGACGGAAAGTGCCGGAGATGCCTCGCCCACTCCGCGTAGTCGTACTCCTTACCTGGCGAATCCATAGAATCTCTCATGACCTTTTTTAAAAGAACAAACAGATTCGTGATGTCCTGGGTGAGACGTATTTGACACGCAAAGTGCTCTTCGAGCCCATGGTTACCGACATCGGATGCACTTGGAGAAATTTCGCCCGTCGACTTTTCGTTATTCAATTCGGGGGTCTCCCCTGAGACTTCCTCGGACTCACATCGGCTGGCCAGGTACCGCTTGCCCCGAAATAGCAACATGTACGTTTTTGGGTTGAAGAGGTGCACCACCACAGAGTCGAACTTGTCCGATACATCAAAGAGCGTGTCTCCCATTATCGAAATAAGTATCGTCATCAAAGGCACGGCGGCAATGGCCCACACAATAAAGAAGATTTTTCCCAAGGGTTGGGCGGGATGCACATCGCCGTAACCAATGGTCAAGAGGCAAAGTCCGCAGAAGTACATTGCCTCAAAGTAGCCCCATCCCTCCACTTTAAAGAAGATGACTGCGCC
>JAKTWD010000662.1:0-32349 GCA_030581935.1 Metschnikowia corniflorae
ATACAATATGACACATAGAACAGCAGTACTCCGTTTCGCGAAATCCAATCAAAAGAGCCAAGACTCTCTCAGGTCTCAAAGAAGATTGAAATGTGTGTGACTGAGACGAACTAGTGATGCGACTCACCACAGTAGTAGTGATGTTTTCCGCAATTGCTTCCCACACCCCAAACACGGAATTTCGAGCCGCAACTCGGGTCGTGAACTCGCCAGATTGATCGCATTGAAAAGGACCCATAAAATCACCGTGAGGTTCCAGATCTCGCCCGGTTCGACTACCCACCCTAAGCCGGTGTACGGGTGTTGTGCCCCGACCCGGCCACGGCCACCGTAGATTATCTTGGCACGTTCTCAATGTCCGAATCGAGAAGTTAATTGAGATTTGGATGAGATCTCCCGACACACAGACCTGAAGAACACATAAAACAGCGCCTTGGACTGTCACGAACTAGTCAAACCAGCCAAAGCTTCTTAATCAAAAAATGTGTCGTGGTTCAGTCTAGACAATTAAATTCGTTTTTGAGTTCATGCTCGGTCTTGCATGTAAGCCGTCCTGATTGGGGAATATTTAAGAGCGGGCCCAGTTAATCGGAGGGGTTGCCTGAATCATGTGTTTTTCAGGTCTGTGTGTCGGGAGATCTCATCCAAATCTCAATTAACTTCTCGATTGGGACATTGAGAACGTGCCCGGATAATCTACGGTGGCCCGGCCACGCTCCATGCGCTCACGTGCCGGCAGTGTTGCGCGCTGTCGTAATTTTGCATTTACGAGTACGATTTACGATTACGGCGATCCCCATTATAGTAAATCGTAATTTGTCGAAAGACGTTTTATTTCTATATATTTTTTGGGTACTTGGGAATTTTTTACGTTTTCCAAGGCTTTTGAAAGGTCTTTCTTCAGTGGGGGCGTCATTAACCAGTGCTGCACATTTTATCCAGATATTGGGTTTAAGCCCTAGGCAGAAGCTTGGCTCGTTTAGCGTAGCGGTCATGGTGCTTAACCCAAATACGTCTCAGATCCCGGGTTCGAAACCCGGACGACACCCAGAACTGGATGTGCGGTACGCAACTGGAAAAATCAAGTGTGTTAAAGTTTTTCACAGAATATATAGTTTTCGCCCAGGGCTAAGGTAAGCGGCACCTTACATATCTGTTTGGAAAAAAGAAGCACCTGACATTCACTCGTTCACGGTCGGAAATTGTGATCCTCGAATGCGTTCTGTCTATAAGTAAAAACGAGAATATCCCGCCACATTAATCCTGCCTTTTACAAAGCCCACTTTCACCATTTTACGTGGGTCGCGAGAGACCAAGGGTAACGATAATGAAGAGATGGACGTTGGCGCTGGTGAAGTTGTCGAGACCAATAAGTTTCATGCATTTTCGATAATCCCGAGGAGTTTCCGTTCTCGGTTAGCTGTATTCGATCTCTAAACAGCTCATTCACGCATCACTAAAGCAGAAAGTAGTAATACGTTGCACTAAGTTCTGCATTACAGTTTGGTTGAGGTCATCGTCGAATTAAATTGATAAATCTACATTATCCAAACATTTTCAAAGTGTTCAGTAAAGAGGTTTTCCACAGATAAGAGTAATTTAACTAAGCACTGTCTCATACTAGTGAAGATTATGATACCGTAATCTCCATGTCACGGCGATTTTCGATAGCGTAGTTCCTTTTCTTGGAGCTATAACACAGTTTTTCAATACGGTCATTACGAGAAATAACGTCATAAACTATGATTCACGACTACGATGGTGGTTACGATGACTAATTTGAACTATGGTGGCGATTACGGTCGCCCCGAATTTAATTAATTGTAATCTGCGCGTAATGCGCATCACTGAATAGAACGTGCTTGGGAAGTCTCATAGGAAGAGAGAAACGAAATGCAGCAGGAAGAAACAAATTAGAATAATAGAATGAGTTCTGTCAAGGAAATGTTGCTTATCTCATCAGGCGGTGTTCATAAAGCTCTTGTTTCTCATAACATATTTCAGGAGAGCATTTCATTGTAATTGGCCAAGATTAGCACGTCAATCTAGCTTGCCTCTTTTCAAGCCTTCAGAATATCTAACTTTACAAGATATAGTTAGCGTATCAGGTATAAAGTCGTGTTTTTGACACACACAGTCCTGCTCTCAAAACGGTGTTCCGATGGTTCAGATCTTCGTGTGGAAATTTCTTGAAATTTGTTTCTTGAGTATCTTGTCTGGAGGTATTGTGGTGAGAGACTAAGAGCAAGTAGACGACCCTTGGTACTCATGAAACTTCGAAAATCCTGGGTAACAGAAAGATTCAGATACTCATTGACTACAAAACCCGCATATTCGCTAGAATTGCAGTTATTCAAACTCTTTTGATTATCCAAAGTAACACAATTAAGTAAGAGGAAGAAGATAATTTGGGCTCATGTGTAGGTCACCCACCCCAGCTGTTCAGACCCGACCAAATTGATCCGAAAACGTACATATACAAAGATTTTCAATTCTAGTATGAGCTTTGATATATAAGCTGTCTCTTTGAGTTTTAACAATTAGCACTCATGCTGCATGTGCTGTGTGGAATCGAATTGAATCTGAAGGACCTCTTGGATGCAAAGAACAGCTGTGATGATCAAAGGAAAGCTTATAGGTGACTCTTCCAGTACTAATTATCGTAGTGATGAAACCTTGAAAATTCACGACCAGAGGGATTTGGCGTAGATCTCGACTCTCCGGTTTATGCAAAGCAACAAGGATATGTATATCACCAGAGTGAGAAGATTGTCTCAAGACTTGGAGCTAGTTCAAAGCTTACACGCATCGTCGCTAACACGCAAGTTATTACTTAAGTATCTTTCTATGCGCTATTAAGTCGCTATAAATATCGATGGGCCCGGTAGGCCGGTCTAAGTCCCTGGCAAACACAATCCTTTCAGATAGCCAGTGGATGGTCTCTAAATTTGAGAAATTCTCTCAGTGATCCCCTCTCACTTCTTCACCTCCTCCTTCGAGGCGATCGACGCCGCCGCATGCTTCTCCTCCTTCGAGGCGATCGAGGATACCGCGTGCTCCTCGTCCGAGGCAGGCATGATGTCGTCCTCCTCCTCCTCCGTGGTCTCGGTGATCATGAACAAGATAAGGGGCGCCGCAATCAAAAGCGTTCCTTGCACCAATCCCCAGGAAGCACTGAACATCAGGATGTACTCGGTTCCAATGGCATCAAGACGCCACGCCACCGCGGCAAAAGCACTCTGCAACGACTTGTAGAACGAGGCATAGAGCGCCACCTTCTTGGGGTTGTTGGAGAAGGTTCCCAAGATCCAGAAGATGAACGACTGGAAAATGGCATCGTACGCACCGTAAAACATGTACAAGAACATGGGCCCAATGTACGACAGGTGCTTGAAATCAATCAACTCAATCTCGTGGATATTGTCACGTGTGACGCCCAATTGGAACTTCAAGCCACCGCCCCAGATGGCCAACGATGTGATGAACATCACAGCCCACCCAATACGAGCACGGGTTGGTCTCGAAAAGCGCTTCGAGTCCAAGCCGAACCCAAGTGCAATGGCACCGACCATCTGCGAAAACCAGTAGAGCAACGAGTTGAGCGACCGTGTTCTCACGTTGAACCTAACCGCATTGAACTCGTTGAACTGGTAGGTGTAGAAGAAGTTCGAGGCACAGAACATCGGGAACAAAAAGTAGATCTTGGGCTCCTTGATCAAAACACGCCACATGCCGCGGAGCTCGTCCTGGAGTCGTGGGTGTTTCTTGGCAATGACGCGGGTTCCGTCGGGCTTGTACACCTTATCCACAGGAAGCATAAAGCATGCCAACAAGATCCCGCAGGCCATCAACACAAGAAACGCGACGAAAGTGCCAGCGTTGACGTTCGACTCGCCGCTCGTCAAGTTCTGCGCGAGCGGGATAATCAGACCAATGACAGCACCAAAGTTGAAAATGACCCAAAAGATCATGATCGCGTGCGCCTTGTTGTTTTCCAAAGCATACGACATGATGATCGATCCCTGTGCTGCCCACGTCAACGACGCACACACACCCAAGTACGCACCAGCAAAGATACAGAACCCGGCGTTCTCCTTGTAGTGGTACACCAAAAGCGAAAGCGTGTACATGACATAGCCAGTGCCTCCGAGCACAAGGCACCAGCGCACGCCAATGGTGTTGCACACAACACCACCAATAGCACCTATAGTGGCAAACGTGGAATACAACGCCACGTTGGCGTTATCTGCGACAGTGTGGTCGCTGATCCCCGAGTTTCCGATACCGGTAATCGCGTTGAAACACCCCGGGGTCAAGAAGATGACAAACGACATCAAAACGATCTGTACTGTAGAATGTGAAAACGGCGGCAACCACAGCACAATCCGGCGGTCGTACCAGTTTCCGGATGCCTCGATCTCGGCCCATGCGCGGCGCACATGTTCTGAGTGCTCTGTGTCTGAAGACAGCGACTCGACAATCATGTGAATGTTATCTTTTTCAACAGACATTGTAATAAAATATTGAAAAGGACTTCTGGGGCGTTTGAGGCCAGTTTTCTGGAGTGGGTGCAAAAGGTGCTAACAATGGCCGTCGCCGATGCACACCGGGACAATGGAAGTAATATAGCAGGCAAAGGGTATGCCAATGTCTTTGGGGTGACAGATACTTGACTTTCAAAAAGCAAAAACCAATGTATAGATTTGTCCGGCAAATCTCGTGATGAGAGAAATCTTTTTTCATCCCCAGGCCTTTTCCAGCGGTATAAATATATCGCCAAAGCTGGGGTAGAGATAACGCGCAGTGCGGGATTTGGTTGCAGCGCGTCGTGTATACAGGCGCGAGGTGCGCCAAGTAGTACGAGCACCGATGACAATGCCGCAGCCCAGATCCTGCGGTCTATCTTCCGCATACGATTTTTTGGGTGCGATGCCAAACGATGTTGCATTTTCGTGCATGCAACCGCGTGTCTGCGCGGGGAAAGAATTTCCTCTTTGGGCACAACCCCGATCCAGACCAGTACCTCAGCGGTTAGCAAAGGACAAGTACCAGGTTAACAAGTGTCCAGCAAGGCCGGCAATACCGCCAAAAGCTGATCAAAAGCAGAGCACGGAAGCCGCCTTTGTATATATTCCTTTTCCGGTTTTTTCTCGACCCCCTCTGCTGTGTTCGGTGAATCAGTGCCTAGACACCAGCATGGCCGGCCAGGTTTTAAATTTGCCTGTTTCCTTGGTATTGTTTGAAAAAGCCGTGCCTTGGCATAGTCGTGCCCCTGCTTCTATACACAGCAACACACAGTCACCCACAAAGCCAAGACGGCATTTGGCACAGAACTGCAGAAAGAACAGAAAAGGAAGAAAAACGAGCGGAGGCACGGCGCTCGGCCCGACGCGTTGCCCCACAATTCCCCGAGCGAAGGAAAAAAATCTTGGCTTGGCGCCCCAGGTTTACCCCGGAATTAGCCCGGCATAGACTTGTATTTTACGCAAGAGTATACGAGCGGAAGTCAGGAAATAGTCAGAAAATCAGGTGTCATTTTGCTTTTGCTGAGGCAATTTTAGCTGCTTGGGCTAGTACTCGCATTCAGTGATGAGCACTGCCCGGGCCAAATCGGCAAAATGGGCGCACTACTAACGAGGGCAACTCGTGCGATGCGAAGAAGTTCTTCTTTTCTGGTGTTCCAGTATTGAAAAATGTTTAGGACTTGGAGAAAAGTTCTGGTATTGGAAAAGAGTCTGGTGCTGGAGGATCGGCTCAACATTTTCGGAATTCGAACGAAAGCAATAACGAGAATCCCAAAACCACTCTGACTTGTTCGAAAATAATGGGCAGATATTCGCGCAAGTGTCTCGCCTAGCATTGTGCGGGGCTGGCCCGAAAACACGTTGTTGTTTGGAAGCACGGCGCCTGTATCAGCAGTAACAAGCACCAATCTGGAATAGGCGCACTATTCCGTCCGAACGCGTTTTTTCAATTCTGTCGTATCTGAGATTTATCACATTTTCAGATTCAAATCAAGTATGACAATTCATTGAGATCTCTCGGCTTTGATGAGATCCTTCGGCTTGTGTTGAGTTTCACTGAACGTTTGGTGGGGCCTGCAGATGGAGCGGACTTGCGGAATTCGTTTTTTCGCAGACGTTCATTGTCAATGTGATGTCATCTGCCAAGAACTTTATTGAACACGTCATTGGAGAATCCATTGAGTTTGATAACAAGCCTCACTGAGCATGTTGCATATGATGACTGGCCAAGTTTCTCATGTTTCATTTCTGACCCTAGGCTGAAAATCGCGCCTAACCTGGATTACCACTTTTAGGCGCCACGCCGCAGTGCGAAAAATGTAACATTGTATTTTGTGTGGGGCAGAGATAAGGTTCGAAAGCTGGGGCAGGGCAGATTTTCTCGTATTGTTGGCCTGAAGCGAAGAGTCAAGGGAGGGAGTCTGTACAGTCTCATTTTTGTCATTTTGGTAGATTTTGCGAGATGTTGGGGAATGTTTCTTTCGATATCTTGATTTTGTTCCCCTCTTGTTGCCCCTCTCCTGGGTCAAGTCGATATGATATCGCCTCATCGCCATTGTTCAAGATTCGAGATTGAAGGCAAATGGTCCAAAAAAGTCAGAGTCGGCAATTGCTTCAGAATTCAAAGAATCGAAGAATGTGACTGACTCCAAGGTCACTCTTTGCGTATCACCTGATGTCGATGAGAAATATGCTCTCTCCTGTTTCCCGAAAATATGATTTCACGGCTGTCTTGAAAAATATGACAAAATTAATGAAGTATGCGAGTGCATGGCTCAGTGTTGTCTGATCATAGTTGGTCTCATTACACGGCTTGATGCTTTTGCTCCATGAACTACTGATACGATCTGAGCAAGCCGTCTGGTAACATTACTTTATGGAGGCTTAATTTGATCGAAATGAGAAGAGAAAAATCGTCAGGTGAAGTGTTGCAACTATTCAGAGCACACAAAGAAAGCGGAATGAATCCTCAATAACAGGCAAGGATAGAATAAAAGGTTTTTTGCTTTCATGGCCGCCAGAAATTTGTGATTCAGATTCGACTGTAATGCCTTTATCATTTTACCTGTGTTTTGAACGAGAGTCTACTCATATCAATCCTGAGAAATGAGCACATGAAAAGTCGAATATCTCGTATTGAACTTTCGGCAATTGAATTCTCATATCTAGAGAGTTGTCAGTTGGTCTACGAAATATCATCTTTCGAGATGTATTTGTGAGACTTCAGCCCGAAGATATAGAATGGACATGATACATTCGCAAGCATAAACTGACATTGATACAACTCTCCAATTCTGGTATCTGGCTGGGAGCGGAAATCAGTAAAGAGCAGTGAGTGTTGTTTGCGGATTGTGGTGACAACGTACGTATTGTTCAATACGCATTACGCAACGTCTACGCGGGCCTCTCACCATTGTCAGCGTATCGTTTTGCCTAATGCTTAAGGCTTGCGTAATATTCTTTTTGAATGCGTTGCGCCTCGTAATTGTCCAGAAAAGGCAGGAGGTGATAACATGCCCACCGGGAACGAACGGGATGGCATACAGATGCGATTTACACGGTGCAAGCGTACAATTTAGCCGCAGACGTGTTGATAATAAACGTTCCAGTGCATGCACCAAATGCGCCTTTGCGACCTTCCCCAGTCTGAAACGTCTCAAGTGTATGTTCGGCAAGACTCCTGGTTAGTCGATCACCATTGAAGAACACGGCCGTGACTAGACATCGCTCCAGCCATATGCTCGTCTCTGAGAACTATGTAGCGGCAATTGATGATGCTTCGGCAGAGACCATATGCATCGGGGATACGTGTCAGGAGAAAGACTTTCCAGATTGGACTATGGTGCCCTCTCTTCTCCACGTAGTGCAAATCGAGGATAGCAAATTTAGTATTGATAACCAAAATTATTATAGCAGATACCATCTTGTACAGCAATACAGTCACTGCATGTACAACTACAGACACAACCAGAGTAATAGTGGTGTGGCTAATGTAGAAACAAGTACATCAAAAGAGACAAACTGTTGTATTTTAATGTCAAGCACCGTTTTTGTCTCTGGGGCCACGGGCTATATTGCCCAGCATGTAGTGCGTCTTCCTCTTGCGAAAGAATACAACGTGGTAGGGTCAGACAGGACCCCTGAAAAGGGCGAGCATTTGAAGAGGTTGTTCAATAGAGGTCGCTGTGTTTGTGCACACGGCGTCTCCGTTCCACTTCGAGAGGACAGACATTATAAGAGGTACTCTCACAATTTAGGGTGATATTCCACAGCCTTGACTTCTTGCCATGGAAGAGTTGGCGTAACAAATCCCTTAACAAACGATGCTAAGGATGCTGATGGTGAAGAGTTTGATCAATCTGTGCAAGATCAGGAAAAGGCGTCGTGTTTGATGCTCGTTATCTCGCAAATGTTGATGGATAGATCAAATGCAGTTCTTGAGTCGAAGACAGTCATCACTGAAATCGAGCGACAACAGGAGAATGAATTCAAGCAAGAGGTCAGGCGAATGAGTGACCAAAGGTTTCTCAAAGAGTTACAGAAATCAAGACTTAGTGTCAAGCCGGACGCTAAGACCACAATGGAAGAATGTATGGAGGAATGCCGAATCTTAGAACTGGAGTACAAGAGCTCAAAGTTTACAGTGGATCAGCGCATCACCCTCGATATTCTCAAAGTTTTGCGGGTAGTCTTTGAAAAGGAAAAATCATGTCAAGCTTTGTTGAAGAAAGAACTCAACTCAAGCTTTAACCTGGTGTTTAATTCACGAGTGGAGTATTTCCGTCAGCTTCAACAGATATCTGACTCGGTTCAAAATGATTATTTCAAGTTCGAGAGAGAGAAGGCCGATCCTGAAAGCCTCGAAATCCTATTTCAAAACCTATTCCGAAATTTGGCAGATTCAAGTGGAAAACTCACTAAAAGCGTCACGCGCATGCGATACCTAGCAACGCGTCTCCCGCAAGACGCCAATTCTAGCCATGATCACCTTGATCGCGATGACATCTTTGTATCATCTGTCAGTCTCCGATCACAGTTGGGTCTTTGACTTCCTGTGGCCACAAATTTTGCAAAGACTGTCTAGAGGAATGGCTCAAAAGATGAGAAGCTCAGAATGGAGAAACATGGAGCTCTTCTGAGTTTTGTGACTACATGCATCAATTGTGTAAGTGACATGTGGGGCATGGGCGCAAATATCGTACAATCCAGCGGAATCAATCTTTTCTCAGACTGGCGACAATGTTTCCAAAAAGTAATAGACTCTCTCCCTCCTCAGTCAAGTCTCTGACAATACTAAAGTGGTTTGGAAGAGGGCCTGACGAGTATAAATGTTCTCGATGAGAAGCTGAGGTTGACATTAGAGGTCGGGGACCAAGCGAGTCAAGGAGACAACGAAAACCGACGAAATCTCTACACCAACGTTGTGGTCATGGCTCCTGACTTAGAATTGTTGTCCTGGAAAATCTTAGAAGAAATGGGGTGACCTTCTTCCACCCATATGTACGAGGCCGTTCACTGCTAATGAGCTACGTGCGTGCCTCTAAGGACTATTTTTGATGATCGAGTGATTTGACTCACGATGAATTGCTGACTCTGGTCGAGTTTCGATACAGAGATTCCGATTATTCGCTCAGTCCATTATACCTGCACCTGCCTCTGAGGTTTGTGATTCTGGCTTTCAACAATGCTCCTAAGTGAAGATGGTGTATTGGCCACTAATTTTGGCAATATTTGATCGACAAAAACATCTGATTGAGGTCGCCATTGGTGTTCGGCCTAGATGACACCGTTCACATTGAATTAAATGAAAGATACCAAGAGATCTCCAATTCCGACTATGCACAAGGCATCATTTCAAGTGTTTCAGTCTGAAGTATTTAATTATCTTCTTGCTTAACTCTGATCAATTTCAAATTACTGCCAGTGATTAACATCCTTTCAGACTGCCTTACTCATTTGTAAGCTTATCTGGAGGCAGATGATCAGTTACATTGAACAGTATTAGAAGGAGTTTTGGAAACTGCTTATCGATATTCTGCAATGATTCAAACGAGCCCTATTCTAAATTAAATAAGAATACCAACGTTTCCGACGATTAATATTATCTATTGGTTTTTGAAGGTGATGGGCATGTTTCTGTTGATACTTCAACCAGTATATTGGTACTGACTCACAAGAAGGATTTATCCAATACGAAGCATAAATCAACTACTGAACCTATATTTCCGTTGATCGATCGGAGGTAGATTTACAGGCCTTCCAGGTTCTCTCAGAAAAGAAGTCATGGACAGATTTGTACTACCCTTATGTTTTCAGAATGGTGATCTACTCTTCGAAAGAGCAGGAATACATGTTACAGTGATACGAAGAACAGAAGCGACTGGTTCAATCGAGAATACACATTGAGGCTCGCCGTGAGAAGATACGACATTTGGTTATCCCAAATTGAACTGTTTGGACTTGATGACTATTTCTCTTGTCCGAAGTGGTTCATCCCACTCTGCGTGGTCTGGTGAAAGTTGTTCTTTCATTTACTCTTCTCGTCTAATTCTCCCATTCTCCAATCTCCAATACTCCAATACTCCAAACCCACTGGCATCGAAAGTCGTTTAACTGGAGCTAACAAATCTGCCAGGTACCGACTGCAACTGAGGAGTATCCGTTGATCACATGGGTGATCTACTTATATCACAGCGTGTCTTATGCGCACAAGGATGTACCAAGAATGCCGAATTGAGCCCTCGCCGCTCGCTGGACGAGACCCCTGTCGACGTTGGATACCATTGACGTCCACGTTTTTTAGAATGAGCAAGAGACCTCAATGCCAAGCTTCACTGACCCGGGTTCTGTGTGGAGCTATGTGAAACTCCAGACTGATTTGCAGTTTGGCTCGATCGCGTTAACAAAACGATGACAGAGCTCGGGATCCCACAAGGACACGTCTACAACGTCGACGAGACTGGTTTTGCGACTTTTGTTTTGACAATGACAAAAGATAATGCAGCGACCGATCGCCTTGGTGATCAGGAGATTCTACTACCCATAAGTCGTGAGTGGGTCAGTTTAGTCGAGTGTGTGACCGCACTGCTTACATGATTTTTGGACAAGAGTCACAGTCTCAATGAAAGCTTAGTCTGAATCGTGAAGTTACTGTCGAGAATGTCGAATCCATCATTTTCTCGACAAAAAACAGCAGAAAAGCCCAGTCATCTAATTTGTGCGAATCCGAGCAGTGGATCTCCACGGCGAAAACGCCGATCGTACCTCTGTGGGAAATTTGCGCCTATGGACAATTTTCTTGAACGTTTCCACTAGCTACTGAACACTTTTGAAAATCTTCTGGGGCGTTATCATATTTATTGTGTGAGATTAGAAGTTGCAGCGAGACTTGCGCAGCGCGGTGGCCGAGAGAGTGCGTGGCCGAGCGCTGTGGGAGATACTGTGATTCTTTAATTTTATAATTCTCTAATTTTATAATTCTCTAATTGTCTAATTGTTTAATTGTCTAATTCTCTAATTCTCTAATTGTCAAATTGTCTAATTGTCTAATTGTCTAATTGTCTAATTGTCAAAATGTCTAATTGTCTAATTGTTTAATTCTCTAATTGTCTAATTGTCTAATTGTCAAATTGTCTAATTGTTTAATTCTCTACTGCTCTACTTCTCCAATTCTCTACTTCTTCAATTCTCTTCTTCTCTACTTGTCTCATTGTCTCATTGTCTCATTGCCTAATTTTCTAATTCTCTACTTGTCTACTTGTCTCATTGTCTCATTGCCTAATTTTCTAATTCTCTACTTGTCTGATTGTCTAATTGTGTAATTCTCTAATTCTCTACTTGTCTCATTCTCTAATTAATTTACTGGTCTCATTGTCTCATTGTCTAATTCTCGAATTCTCTACTTGTCTCATTGTCTACTTCTCTACTTCTCTGCTTGTCTACTTGTCTACTTCTCTACTTCTACACTTCCCACCCACAGACCGGGTCCTCAGGATACAGATGGGAAGCAGTGTTCGATAAATCTGTGAAGATTTGTGTTGCATGGAAGAATTACAACACACTAAAAGTGGCTGCTATACGAGTCCATGAACGTCTATCAGACAATTTTTGGTAAGTGTAGCACATGATGATTTCAGAAAGGTATTCGTTTTCAAGAACTGAACATCCAACGAAATATTTGCCCCGAAAGGTCTCCCAAATTCTATGATATGAAGGGGTGGAAAAGAATATCAGCGACCGCGTCAGGCTCAGACCACTACGAGCTGAACATTCGAGAAATCTGAAACTCACGCACATCCTCTTATCAGTGACTGAACGGGTAGTTGCCACATTTTTGAAGACACGCCAAACAAGATCTTGCTGATTGCAATAGGAAGAGTAGCGAATGCGAATGAATCGCATGTTCAAAATGGCCCCATCTACTGGCACTACCCCAATCATGCCTCTATAGATCACAGCAAATGTGTTGTATCGGGCAAAGAGCGTCACTTCATATTCTCATTTCGAGAGACGTGCCGGATTATAATCAATATGGTGGGTAACTATCATTTTGTGCTGCTCCGAGATACTGAAAGATGGCCCTGGGTTTCACTCAACAGAACCTGAAGCTCAATCACACTCTTGATCGAATAGTCTATACTTACCTGTCATCCATGTGACAAGCCAACGTGGCTTCACTCGTTCGAATGAGACCTTTGATGGTTTACGACCGTTTCTACGAGTACCTAATATAGCCTTAAACCTTATGGTATAAATTAACCTAGAGCGACAAACTATTTCTGATACAATTTAGCAATGACACGCAAATAAACAGATGCCCAAGCATGGACCGTAGCGCCAAGAGCTCTAGATGGCCTCCAACTGCTGGCTGATTTCCTCCAGCTCGGCCTTGGCAGCGGCGTACTTCTCGTCCAACTCCTCGTACTTCTTCTCCCAATCGTCCTTCTCGTACTCGAGAGATGCAACCTTCCGCTCCAAATGCTCGGCCTTGATGTCGGTCTCACGCAACTTGGCGGTGGTGTCCTTCAAGTTCTTGTCGGCCTCCTCCAACTCGTCCTCGAGCACTTGGTTCTATTTAGTGTTGCTATCGTTGAACGTTCTCAACGAGTGCAGCTGGTCGGCAGTCTCCTTGATCGCGGTGAGATCAGTCTCCAACTCTCCACATGTTCCTCAAGAACCTGATTTTTTCTGGTCCAGTCCTGGATCTGGTGATCCTTGTCCAAGTTTTCCTGCTCCAAAGCCTTGATTTTCTACTTCTCAAATGTCAAATTTCCAATACTCTACTTCTCTTATTCTCCTCCACCTCTATTCGATATTCTCTATTCTATAGTATTCTAATTCCTAAAGTCTTCTCCATCCACACCCTACCACGCCCTGCTCAAAGCCCTGCACTCTCAGCGGTCTCCACTATACTCTGAATAAGATCGTCCACAACAACATCCGTAAGTATCGGCGAGTTGAACACCACGCGGAAAAACTCGCCGTGCCTGTCGTCCGAGGGGTTCGGCGAGAAATCCATCAAGTACTTGCCCTGGCTATGAAGCTCACGCGACACGTACCTGGTCATGGCAGTGTAGTTGTCACTGTGGTACTTCTGAGGCACGTAGTAGAAGCATACCTGGAGACACTGGGGCTGGCTTTGCACCAACTGAAAGCCAGGAATGCTTTTGATTTTGGTGACAAAATCGTCAACGATCGCGTATGCATGGTCCACTCTTTGCGTGAGTCCAGACGTACCGTAGTAGAGCCAGGTCAAGTAGAACTTGAATGCATCGGGCCGTCTCCCGCATCCCATGGTTCCGTCCGCCAAGTCCATGTTTTCCTCGTCGCTCTCACGGCCGTGAAAGAGGTAAGGCGCGCTCAACGAATTGGCCGTTTGGAACAACTTGACGTTGGGCACCAAAAGGAAAGAACAGGTATTGGGCACACCCAACATCTTGTGCGGATTGACCGTGATCGAGTTGGCGTGCTCACACCCGTTTAGCCGCCAGCGCTGGTTCTCCGAGAAAACCACGTTTCCTCCCCACGACCCGTCGATGTGAAACCACACTTTATGTTTTTTCGCGATACTCGCAACGGTTTCCATATCGTCGTACAGACCAAAAACCGTGGTTCCCGCGGTGGCGTTGATGAATAAAGGCGTGTACCCCTCGGAAACAGCCCTCACGATTGTTTCGTCAAGCTGGTTCGTGTTCATTGTTCCGTCGTCGTTGATTGCGACCTTGAACACGGCCGCGGAGCCGAGCCCCAACAAGATGGCGGCCTTCTCGACCGAATAGTGGCAGTGTTTCAGCGTAAACACCGCGAACTTGTACCCGCTGTTTCCGTTCACCTTTGTGTCGGGAAACTGGATCGACCGCGCCATGTGCATCGCGGTGATGTTCGACCACGAGCCCCCAGAAAACGTCAATCCCCCACAACTCTCGAGGTGGTTTTTGAAAAACAAACTCGCGTATTTTTTCCCTACGTAGTTTTCAATCACAGACACCACAGGCGACACCGTGTAGACGTGCGAGTTTGTGTTGAGAAGCGAGAGAATGATGTCGCCCACCACCCCGATAGGGTTGTTTGACGCATACAACTTGTCCAAAAAACCAGGGTTCCACGTGTTGACCGAGTACCTGAGCACATTGTCGATATTTGCAAAAAGCCGTTTTTCGTCGTTCTGGAGCCCGGCGTCGGAAATCCCCCCGTCTTCCGTGAACACGGTTTTCAAGAACTGCGGCTCATGGTACGATCCGAGCGAGCCCTGCCCCGTCTGGCCTACGTAATCGAGAATTCTCGGGTGGAGGAGTTTGAGTAGGGTGTCGAGTTCCTGCACACGGTTGCTTTCCAACTGGGACGAGACTGTCATGTGGAGTTAGGTGTTGGTGAGGTTGAGAGATGGTGAGGTTGAGAGGTTTGGGTAGGCCAGATTTTGGTGAGTAGATCTGGCGCGACCTCGGAAAAATCGGGTTTACCAGATCTGCTAATTTCTTTCGAGATCTGAGAATTGGTGTCCTGGGGTTTGGGCGGGTTTTTCAGGGTTAGTAGGGACGAGAGGAGGATGTTGGATGATTTGCTAATATGGCTAGAAGATGTTGCATTTGGGCAGGTTACTTCTCCATTGTTGTTGCTGTTGTTGAAGGCAGTCGCGGCAGTGCTCGCAATTTGGTCTATTGTTTGCGAATCTGCTCTGCGATATTTAGCCGCGTGATGGCCTGGGATCAGTGTTGAGAATATTATAGTAATCACTATTTTTAGTAGTAAATATTGGTATAACTATACTATTCGTGGTATAATTAGTAAGTAGCAGGCATATTGAGAAGTAGTGTTCTTCGCGAAAATTACGCTTTTTTTTTAAAAGAAACAGATATGTATTGAAGAATGCCGCTTACCTTAGCCGTGGGCGAAAACTATATATTCTATAGAAAACCTTGACACACTTGATTTTCCAGATGTGTACCGCACATCCAGTTTTTTGTGTTGTCGCCCGGGTTTCGAACCGGGGTCTGAGGCGCAATAGGGTTACACCTTGACCGCTGCACCACACGAGTCAAGGTTTCTTGATAATAAAAAAAAAAAAAAAGAGATTTTGTAGCTTCAGGTGGGAGCTCCCTATAATACAATTGATTCTTTAAAAAAAAAAAAATATCCTCGAAAAATATTTTATCTAGCAATGTTTTAGCATTTTAAATATTTCTTTATAGAAAGTATTCTACCACTGTTTTATATGCGAAGCGTGCAGTTAGAAGCCTGGAATTAAAGTGCTTGAAGAACTGTTCAAGGGCTTCCTTTGTTTTATTTACACACCTTAGCCAAATGTTCGCAAAGTCCCCAATACCTGAGGTCATAACGTAAATCACTCCTTTTCGCACCAAACCCTATTTTGGGTCACCGCCTGCATTTTGTAAAAATATAATATCTTCGACTTAGAATATACACGCTAAACATACGCTAAAACATAAAAAAAATTATTGAGCTTTATTTTGACATGTCTGTTTACAATGCCCTATTGTCCCGCAAATTCCACAAGCGGATTTGCGCTTTTTTTGTGGCTGTGAAATTTTATCTTGTGAGTCCACGGAATTCTTCAAAAAGGGATTAACAGTCCCCAGAAAGCTGGAATTGCGTTCGTTGAATTCCTCATTAGACAAGTCACTAGCGTCGGTTATACGCTTTTTGGATCTACTGCTTTTTTTGTTCTGCCTGGCATGAGTGACGAGAACATCGCCGACTTGTTTGGCCATTATCGCATATGAATGACCCTGCGAAAGCGCGTAGTTTAAAAGTTTGTCAAAAGAGGCTTTCAACGGACCAGCCACATCCCCAGGACAATTTTCTAGTAATTCATAATGTGAGGAATCGAGGCTCATCAAACAGGTGTGTTTTGAAGGCGTACTTGAATCATCAGCAAGACTAGAACATCTACGTGGCGTCAGATGACTTTCCGGAGACATCTCGTTTCTTACCTCGATGTTGATCTTCGATAACACCCGCTGAGGATTTAATGGTATTAAACCGGCAGTTTCGAAGCTGGTCCCGACATTTCGAGCAGTGAAAGCTCCTACCCGAGCAAGCTTGTATAGTGCAATGAAGTCATCTTCTTGATGTGCACACTGCCACCCGCGAGCACATCAAACCCAGTTGTTTCTCCGGCGAACTGGTTATATTTTGTCTTTGACGGTCCAAAACAGCAAAGATCAAGAGGGTGCAACAAATGAGATGTGTGAGGAGGCATGTACAGAGCGATTATTTTATTTTCGTTGCAGATTTGTCAAACTTTAGCGTCAAATGACTACCATGTCCGTCAAGCACCAAAAGTCTATGAGTGCCTTTCGTTATAGACTCTGTCTGAGGGATAAAAACGTGTTCGAGCCACCGGATACCAATATCATTGGATGTCCAACCATTATCACTAACTCCCAAGCGCCAGTCTTCTTCAAGCTCAGCGTACCAAGACTCGCAAATTTGCTTACCTTCGAAATGACGGATGGGTGCAAAAACAGACCCGTGGAATTGATACACTCAATTGCTGTCACCCACTCTCGATTTCCGTTCTGAATTATTTTTCTTTTCCCCCGTAGTTCAGACCCTGAGACAATTATCCTTGCCGCATTTAAACCCATCGAAAAGCCTGTCTCGTCCGCATTGTACACATCGCTTGACTCCATTCCATAAGTAAGCATCGTGTTATGCAAAAGATCAAGCCAACCTTTTAGTACCTTTGGGTCTTGGCACATTGCCCGTCGATAATCAAAAGGCATCGAGTACTTTGTGCCGAGATTTGGTTGTCTTTTCACAAATTTGGGAACCCAATTGGTACCGACTTTCAAACTTTCTTTTGTTCCACGCGACGCGAGCAAATAATCTGCCATTCTGCGAACAGCATTGACTGCCGGGGCGAGACCGCGAGAGTCCTTCGAGATTATCCATTTGACTAAACTTCCATCTTCAAATTTTTGTTAATTTCTTTGGTCTGCGGCTGCTTCGACGTGATTTCCTGAACCTTTCCTCCCCCGTTGAAGAGTGCTGCGGGACAAATTGAAAGCGCGTGCTGCTTCTCGCACTGACTTGATATTACCCTCTTTTAAACTTTTTAGGGTAAATGAGATCCTTATTTTATCGTTTTACAAAACTGGAGTTGAATCGACCAATTGTGGTGGCATTGGAGGTGTTCGAAAAAAAAGAAAGTTTTTTTTCAGACGCGTCTGTTGTTGCTGACCCATAATAGGGTTTGGTGCGAAAAGGAGTGATTTACGTTAGTTGTGGTTTTTATCATAATACGATTCGTAATTACGACTACGAAATTACTACGAATTTTCATACTCGTAATTACGAGTCGTATCAAGAGAACTACGAAAGCCGTGTCTTGGCTAATAATAACACAACCCTAGGATTTTGCAAAGGGAGCCAGCCACGAGAGCTAATGTGCCCTAGGTGTTTATATAATCTATTAGTAGTCAACATACTTTGCAAGGCCTTTTGCAAGTTTCAGAAATTGACTCGACGTGTGAGGATCGCGATGAAGTTGTCTTCTGAAAAGTACCGCAACGAAAACAACATGGATCATTCATCGAGCACCACTGTACTTCCCAGCAATTAATTTTTGTCGCCTTTGTCCCCCCGATACGTAATTTATATCACTCATCTGAACGCGAACTTTGTGGCACAGGTTCTTGGTAATGTTTTCAGAAACTTTCTCAACAAAAGTGTCTTTGACGTCGTCGAACTCAAGGTAGCTCATGTCCTCGGCGGAGTTTTCGGAGGCCTCGCTCCAACTTTCGCTTGACTCGTCGGTCAGCTCATCGGTGTCTTCATCTTCACACTCAGTGTCCACCTCTTCGTTTTCGATCCGATCCCGGCCATTCCTCTCACAACCGGGAAGCTTACCTATATTTTTGAAAAAGACCAACGTTTTGATGAAGTCTGCCTGCAATTTGGTTCTTCTCTTTTTTAATTTAGTTTTATTGTAGAAAATGAAGATTCAGATAGTGTTGACATGGAGAAGCCCACCATCTGTGTTGCATTGTCTACACCTGTCAAAACCCCCCGTGCAATAACGAATTCGTAAATTTCGTAATTCGTAATTACGAAATGACTGGTCATCGTAATCGTAATGAATTTTTCAAAAATCATCGTAAATGGTAATAACGATGACGATATTTACGATATTTACGAATTACCCACAACTCTGCCTGAGGTAGAGTTATTACAAACTAGCTCTTCGCGTGAAACGGCAAAGTGAAGCCAAACGAAAGAGCTTGGAAATCAAACCCTTGGATATGGCCGAAAGAGATTGCGAAACAATAAACAATTTCTCCTCACTCGGGCTTCTTCTATTAGAGACAAATTAGCTACAAAGCAGCAACTATCAGACAGCAGAGTTACTATACTGTTTGTGGAACATATTTTGAAATTGCTTGAGGGACACAACAATCTTCATTCCTGGCCAGCTGTGGAAGTTCTGGAAGCGTGTGTCAATTGCTCAAATATTACATTATCTGGTCTTGTAGTATTAGACCGCTGATGCTCAGATTGCAACAGTGCATGATCCTCGTTTGCAGTTCGACGTGCTCAGTAAGCATGGCTTACTTTCTACCATTTTTGATGCCGCTCAAAAAGCTTTCTTTTCAATCCTTCACAAGTAAAAGACGGAGTACGAAAGGGGCAGGAACTTCCGCTAAATGCAAAGAAAGAACGAACCCCAATATAGCTCAGATCAATATTCATTAATACTAAATGATTTCATGAGGGATGAGTCGATCGAACAAAACATGGTGATGAAGTATCTCGATGAAAAGGAAGTTTGAGGTATTCTTCTGCACGAAGGAGGAATAGAACTTGTTGTTGTTCGATTGTGACCCGCCGATCCCGCACCTACATTAGGGGGACCTTTCGCTGTCTCTTTATACCGTTCGAGACGTGTTGAAAACATCTTGGAGGATCTCAGGGATGAGGTGCTGCCCATCCTCATGCCGCTCCTCCTCAGATTGAGTAGAGGAAGGTGGAAAGTGAGAAGCCAAGAGACACTAACAAAGAAAAGGTGATGGGCACAAGCTGACTCAAAGAATGAAGAAGGATGGAATACCTTGTGTACCCTGGAATCAGTACATCAAGAATCGGAGAGAAGTAAAGGCGAGGGAGATGGTGTCCCTCAAAAGACGCCCGCTTCATTGCAATCTTTCGAAAAACATCATCGAATGAATATCCCGAAAAGTACACGACTATAGGAGAAACCAGCGAGAATCTTGATGGAATACTGAGGAAAGGAAGCTCCGACTTACGCCATCTCTTTATTCTTCCCTCTGCTTATGCGATACCAGCCAGTCAGCGCCCCGTAGACTCCATTGCTCGCTGTTCTTGCGCCTCAAAAGAAGTTGAAGGGTTCTAAGCCCCAAATTCTCCTGCGCCTGGAAGAAAATGGTTCGAATGATGAAACTTCAATTTGGTCCATGTGTACCATCATCATTTCTGAAAATCTCGGTTGCGGCCATACCACGGAGACCACACTGTTTCCCGTCCGATCAACGTTAGTTAAGCTCCGTAGGGCCACACTGAGTAGTGTAGTGGGAGACCATATGCGAAATTGTGGTGCTGCAATCTTTTTTTATCTGACTTTTCTGACCGCCTTCTTATGCATCGCTGTTGCGTTGCAATGGATTCCTCAAAAAGGTCTAGCGACGAGTCTTATGAATATTTGACTTCACTAAGGCGTTTGTAGTACTAGACCGGTGACGAACGAGCTGCAGACATCTGCACCCGTGGATGGAAAACTTCAGAAATTCTAAATTATAGCATCTCTCTTCCAATACTAAATTCCAAGCATACGGCTTCATGCGATAGAGCTTTGCACGGAATAGTCGTCAGTATTGGCTGACATTCTCTGGCCTACTTGACTCGAAGTCTGCTTATACGACCGGAATATCAGGTACTGATTGGACCTCACTCGAGCGAGAAATGACGTCGTAAAAAAGGAAAATAATAAAATTTACTCGCCGAGTTCGTTGTTCGAGAAGAAAGCATGCGGAATCGAGCATTGTGCTTCAACCACTTCTGAGACGCGAGTTGAAGAAGTTCTTGAGCATACTCCGGTCAGAATGGACCGACACGACTTGTAGAAGCGAGGAGGGTAAGGAGGAGAGAGTAAGGCTTGGGAAATCCTTTCACTACTTAATGCCTTTCCCAAAACGTTTTATAGATTTTCTATAGAAGTATAGATTTTGTATCTTCAGGTAGGAGCCCCTCTAATGCAATTGATTCTTTTTTAAGAAGAAAAGTTGTTCCACTAGCAAAAAAAGATTATTTAGATCGCAGCAAGAATTCGTCCCTCGATGAGTATTCTACCCTTCTCTAGGTGGGACGGAGGTTCTTCAATTCAGGTTGTGAAGGACAAGTCCATCTTGAGTAACAATCGTTTGAAGCTATCTGACATTCCGTTGCAGCCCGTGCTGGAAAGGCACTTGAAGGAGCAGGTGAGATGAAAATCCGTCTGGATGACGCTTCAGTTGGGGTTCTCAGAGCCCTATACTACACACGAGCCGGATCCCTATCCGAGAATAAGAATACTGGATCTCTATCCGAAGTGCCCTGAGCAGGTCCCCACCTGGTAATCTTAAAGTATACTTTGTCCCGACGAGAAGAAACGAGACTAGACGATATTAAGCGAGATTATACGAAATACTGGAGACTAGAGAGATCTGACGATCCGATTTATATTGATAAGTTTTAATAGGGAAATGTCCTTTAAACCTTTCATGATGGTGAATTGAAGGCTAACTTGTACAATACAAATATGTTCACCATCATGGGAGTGTTGCTGACAAGCTAATTCGTTTGATATTGGGAAAGCCACTAGACACACGCAATGTGCTCCGGAGGTGCATGTGGAGGTGCTTTAGTTTGATGATCATTTCAAAGCCATTTTACCGGAGAATCCATGATGTCAGCTTGCACATCAACGGCTTTGGTCCAGTGTGAACGGTTGGGTGACATCCACGCCTCGACATATTGACCAGGTGCTCTTATTCCTCCGATAAACTTGATACGTTAGTAACCAGTCTCGACAGCCAAATTCTTCCGTTTCACGGTAGTCGAATCAAGCTGGGAAGACCCAACCATCCTTTTGCTCTCGGCTCTTTCCAGATGACATGTTTGAAGCTTTCTTTTGTGTCTCATCAGAAGTGGGAAACTCCAAGTACCACCAGAATTCGGTCAACGAATATTCTGAGGATGTGAATGATTTAAAAGAAGTCCTGGTGCTTAGAGCAGTGTTGTTAAAGATATAGTATTACTAAATATTACACTTTTTTTGGTATTAGTAATATAAAAAAATATTACAAATAATTACAATCATATGAAGTTCTTGCATAGTAGAGTACGACTATGCCTGATTCCCGCCTCAATGAACCTATTCAGCTCTCCTCTACTCACGCAATTTTCGATCATAAAATACATTTACTAGATATAGATTACACAATAAAATAGGTTTAGCTACATTAATTATGGATATTAATGGGGAAATAAAACACGGTACGCGAACAATATTTCATTCGTTCTTTTTAAATTATGGCGCACAATTCGTGGAACTGATCAAGGAATTCTCCCGACTTTTCTGACTTTATACAAGGTATAAAATGTCTACGCTGCGTTGCGTGGCTACGCTGGTGGCTGTCGTATGCGTAGGAACGTAGTTTAGTGTAAGTTTGCCCTATATCTACGCAACGCTACGCCAGGCGTATTCTGAACAATTCTGCCGCACGTCACCCTCATAAAATCTGCATTCTAAGCGTCGAACCCAAATGTACCACAATAAACCATTGCCGAAAAGAAGCATACAGACAACATTATTCTAATGTAACCCCTCTGAGCTTCTAAAAAGATGATCGGTTCCTCTAATTAGAGTTGGAAGTATAAATGGCAAGTGAAGCAAGCGTCTCAACCAAAGTTGTCTTTTCGGTTAGCCGGGCGCCCCAAATCACAGCCGCGCCGCCGATTTCACTGAGCAGTATTTAACTGATCAAAGAGAATCCAAGCGGTCACAGTGAAAGTTCAAGCGAGGTTTCAAAATTTTAGAAAAGCCATAATCAAGTATGATTACCCGCCGACGTTTTTGCAGCCACCCCTTACTCATGGACGTCTGTGGAGCCATGCTTCATTTTCACACTCTCTTTTCGCGGCGCAGTGGAACTCTGCACGCGGCGCCAGTTAAGCGGGTCCTGTCTCCTGCCCAGTTTCCCGATCTCGCTTTTTTTCTCCCCAGGCCCAAGCGAGCATTGCCGGTGCCTCAAGCGTAACAAACACTTGCAAGAGAAAGTGCCTCTTTTGACAAAACTTTCCCTAAGGCCGCCCAACAGGCCTTATTTTTGCAATCTCAAAATTTTGAGTCGCTCATCGCTGAACAGTCATCGCCTAAGCGATTTGTTACCGCCGGGACTTTGCGTTCAGCTCGATTAGCTACCCCACCACTTTATAACTGGTGAGACGCACACTGCTACTCGCAAAAAACAATTAGCATTTTCCATGGACCAATTTCCCCACCCGCCGTTCCGGTCGCTTTCGTCGACCTCAAACCCTTGGTTGAGCTCTTCGTCGACAAGCGTCTAGAATCAATTATATCAGTGCCTTTTCCATGATGTATTATAGGTTCTTCTATAGAAGAATTGAGTTCGTAGCTTCAGGTGGGAGCCTCCTATAATACAATTGATTCTTTAAAAAAAAGAAAACAGTGCTACTTAAAACTTACCTTCGGTAGATCCTTCATCCTCCCTTGAATCAGAGAAGCTTCCCGGATCGTATCTAATCATGGGAATTTCTTGAGCCTGGAAACACTATATTCTAGCGCGCTTAAAAAGAGACTATTTCCGAGTTTTGAGTCTCTGCATCGCTAGATTCTGCATAGTTCAACTCTTTATCATGTCTAGAATACCAAGTCTCTGCATCGCTGAAATCGGAGTCGCCAAAACCTGGTAAATTGCGTGTAGTATCTAAAGACTCTGCTTCGCCCGTGTCTCCTAAATCGGTAGGTTTTTGTCATGCGTGAAGTGGATCAATCGCTCTATTTTTTATGTCTTTTAGTATTGTTTTCATTGGGCTAGCATTGTCGGGGTAAGTGTGTTAATTAGCTCCTGCCACTCATAGGCGTTCGATGGTGTTGCAGTGAGACGCGACAGAGGAAATCGACAGGTGGTTTAAAAGTTTTCATGAGTGGCTCTTTTGATCGCACGGAGAAGTAAATTAGCCATCTTTATGGTCATTGACCTGTTTTTGGATTTAGAAGTCAAGTCTACCGTGGTCTTATAGAGAGCCACTCACAACCTACAGGAATGCGGCAGATTTTGCACCCATTAGGTGAAGCCACTTTAATTAGTTTCAGATCAAGGAAACCCATTATGCGAAGCCACTTTGAATATAATCTTTTTAAAAAAATAGAAGAGCTTGGTTGTCCGACTTCAACATCGCTTCTCCCTCATTACCCAAACAATTGAGTCAGTCCTTCCGATTAGCGATGGTTTCTTATATGTTTCGGTCTGGAAGGACTACAATCATGCAGCTAGAGTAAAGCCAGGGTTTACGTTGGGGTAAAGGGCTCGGAACAATTCTAATTCTTCACAGATAATGAGAGCATCGCCATGCTTCTTTTTCCTCAAATTACAAGCAGGCATGCTGTATTGACTTCCATTCCATTTAATATGACACTATTGTCACAATTCAGGGCCTGAGCACCGATGGCGGGGTTTAAAATCAAAGGTGAATCAGTCCGAAGTCCAAGAAGAGGAAGTCGTCACTTTGAGGTCAGACAAGACCAGTGACCTACGCCACCACATATCTCTTCAATTACCCCCACGACATTCAAAGCTAGTCTGCTTGTCTTGCCACGAGATTCCTGAAACTGGAATGTCGGGCTCCACCTATCTTGTCCTTGTGATAGGTCAATAAGTGGCAAGCCGATCACGCATCATTCGTAATCTTAAAAAACATAGTAGCTCTCATTGACAAGGGTCGTTCTCAGGACTTACCTTCATAGTGATGTTTCAGTTTACGATCTCCCAAGAACCAACAAGTTTACCATACCGAAGGAGGAGCAGAATGACTGTTTTCCTTTGATTGGATCACAGACTAAGGAGAGGGAGATATCAGTGGAGTAGGTCTGACCGTCACAAAGACTAGGCTACGTCACACCATTTTACCTGAGACAGAATATTATCATCTCCCAACAAAATGTGCACATCTAGCACGAGAGCTGTCTCAAACAGAAGGCATTCGCCATCGCTTTTGTACTTCCTTACTCTTCTAACAGAGTTACATTTCTTCGGAACATCAGTGGGCTCAAAGCAAATCGTGGGTACAAAAGCGAAAGAAAAGCTGGCAAGTTTTGCGTACCACTGGTAACAAGATCTGCCACCGCGCTCGATCCTATTGAAATCTGAAAATCAACGTTCTGAGCACACTTCGTCTCGCTCGTTGTCATTGATCGTTGCTCAGGGCAGGATCTTTTCCTCCCATCAACCAGGTCCGATATGCTGCTGACTTCGCTTCGCCCATACAACACGTTGGTGCTCGGAGGTGGAGTTCAGAGGTTTTTAATGATCCTGATCCAGATTATCGGCAGCCTCCGACTGTGATTGGGAGTCAAAGTAGACACTTGCCTCGTCTGTAATAATGGCTCGTCTGTAGTAATAGCCATCATCATCACCAAGCTGACTCGCGTCATAAAAAAATCCAAACACGCACTCTCTGTAATCTTGAGCTCAAGTTTTCTTTCCTTCCCTTTCGCGGCCACCCGGAAATGGAGTTTATCGGTCACTTCGCCTTTCCGTTCAGCTTCCCTCAAGCCTTTAAGCTTTCATTAAATACTATACATTACCTATCAAGCCATATTGATGGCTGACTTCACGAAAGCTTTTGATCGTATTTCTCATAAATACATGAGAGCGGTCTTAGCAAAATTTGGATTCGGTAATGCGATGACGAGTTTGATGATGCTAATCATGGAGGATCAGGAAGCTCGGATTTTCATTAATGACTCCCCAGGCATAAAGTTTCCGATGAATTGCGGTACTCGTCAAGGGAACCCATTATCCCCAATCATTTTCAACCTCGCGTTGGAACCCTTTTTGTGCCAGCCTAACCAGCTCCAGGGTATCTAGATCAGATACGAGGGGATTACCCTAGAGCGAATGAATTACCATGCTTTTGCTGATGACGTCAACATATATTTGAACACTATTGAAGATTATACCAAAGCAGCCTCCATTATTGGGCAATATGAGCGATGCGGCAATAGTAAGTTGAATCCCTCCAAATCACAACTTCTTGGACTCGATTGCGACTTTCAAGATAGCAAACAGAAGATACTTCCATTCGAACAGTCTTTCATTCGTAAGAAAGATTTGACTTACTTGGGGCTTCCTTTACAAGGTGTTGACTGGCACAAATTTTTATCTAACCTTCCTTTTATAACACACAAGAAAGGGTTTGCTCACCTAGACTTGGTCACGAGGGCGAAAGCGACAAACATGTTTGTCGCGTCCACAGTGGTCTACAAAGATCTCGTTCTGTGTATGTCGACTGCGATGTTGAAAAGAATGGATCGGGCTATCAAGACAGTCTTCCAAAATGTGGGTAAAGACAAAATTTACGCCAGGCCAAACCAGGGGGGTTACGGAGTTATTGAACTTCAGACCCAGATGTAAGGACATCGAGCAGCCATTTTGCTTAATACGTTAACAGAGCTTCAAGATTGGTACACAAACCTTTGGAGACTAAAATTGGTTCACCATATGACCCGAATCATTCTCGGAAAAAAGAAGGTCAAAAAACAAAACGTTGGGAAACTTTGCTGGACTGAATTTCTCTTTGATTCGTCAGGTTTCTTCTTCCAACACTTGCAGTGGACCTTTTCGTCGAATGAACAGTTATACCTAGAAGCGTGGAGGAAACTAGTTCAGGGAGAAAGGGTCGCAGTCAAAGACATACGAGTAAAAACGAGATCGCACAAAGAAGTGTTGCAACACATTAATTTCAAGATTCATCTGGGTTTGCTACCGGCCACTTTCGTCATCACAGTAAGTGAATCCCGCCTTATAGCAAACGCTCCGTTCAAATCCAGCAGTAAGTATAAAAAAAGTAAGCTCCCGGTGATTCAACCTAAACGGTTTTTGGAAATCTGCCCAGAGGTGCGGGATATCACTCGATGGAAAAAGTTCTGGACATCTCTATACAATGAGGAATGGATCAAGACGAGTGATCTCACGGCTCTTCACCATTTCAACACAGGGATGCACGTCCCGGTGCATGATTCCAAGGAGCGCATGGACCAACAGTGCCTCCTTTGTGGACAAACGGTCAATCAACAAGTTATTCGAAGTCATTTATACAACTCTTGTGATATCTCAAAATCGTGGTGGATTCAAATCGGCATGACCACAAAGATGCATTTGAGTGAGATGTTTGCTCCAACAAATCCCACATTCACCATCCAACGCAACCTCTATTGGTTCGTGAAGGTTGTACGAAAAGTTTACCTACGTAGGGTTCGGGAGCACCAAGGCGGTGTCTATTTTTCCCCACTCCTAGCGAGACAAGTGTCTGGGGCCTTGAGGCGGGTCACTCAGGTGGGTCGATGACACACAGGTAGTCCCCTGTAATACACAAGTTTTGGGCGCGAATTTCCCATGAGGAAGTCCTTCTCAAAACTCTAGACTCCATTGAAGGTTTTTTTCTATAGAATATATAGTTTTGCTGAGATGAGGCTTGCATAGCAGCCGAACCACAGCACCCTCCAATGTGATGTTTCTTTAAAAAAAAAAATTGTAATTATTTGTAATTATTTGTAATATCGCCTCTATATTACAAATCTTTATTTAGAAATATTACAATTTGTAATACACCATATTAGTAATATCTATTAGTAATTATTAGTAAATTTCTAATTATTACGCGCGAAAATTTTGTAATTTAACATCACTGGCATAGAGTAATGTTTCGCAGTCATGTTCCAATTGGCCATGATGATACCTTCAATTTCGCTGGCTCTTGACACCTCTCTGTGCTAAACTGGATAAAACATAACGAGAGCTCCTAAATCAGAAAAGAAACAGAAAAAAAAACATTTCGTCTGCTGTGGTTTTTCAGGTTCAGGGTAATGCGAAGTGCCCCTATGGAAGCAACACCACAAAAGCCTGCAAAGAGCTCTCCCGCATTTTAAAACACCTTTCTTGAAAACCCCGACGAATCGATGACACTGAAAAATCTTCTGGCTGCTAGAAGACCCCTTATTTTTGCAGAAAATTCTCAGGCATCGGCACTGCTACTCGGGTATCTGTATAAGGTGAGAAATGCGAGTGCAGCAGATTATACAAGCACGACTTTCCCGAATTATACTTCTACTGCGGGAATCTATATTTTCCCAAAACGGTGCAAGAATATTTCAAAACCCATGATCTCTATATAAGTGGGCTCTTCGTAATGTCCTCTTTTCCACCTCATTCCCATCCCATTCTTCGCTACACCTCGATACGATAAGCCCACTTTTCACCCATACAAAATGAGCAGATACCAGACACACACGCGAGCTAAACTCTTCATTGTGGCCTTCTTTGGAGTCACGATCAACCTTTGCCTTTTGATATCCTCCTTGTATGTCATTGCTCGCCATGACCGAAGGTATATCGCGTTTACGATATACGCATTATACGGACTAGCGTGTCTGGCTATCCATCTCACCTTCACTCGAGAAGTCCTAACAGGCAAAGAAAAGCTCTGCTGTATTTGTCTCCAAGTAATAAGGTTCACTGCGAGCGTGTATTTACTTGTACTCGCAATAGCATTGTGCAGAGATAATCTGTCCATACATGGGGCCGACAGAATCGTGGCACAGCTCATTACAATTATTGTGCCAGTCGACATGGCTTCTTCGCTGCTCCATTCCTTGGCAATTCTCACAGGCTCACTTGTTGCCGGTCGCCGAGCCAGGGCTGGAGCTGTTCCCAATTCAAACAATAGAGGCAGAGCGTTCACTCTACATGTTGGTAGCGGAACCCATTCAGGATCGTATCTGCGCCAGGACTTCGAGCCCACATATATATATATTTCCTCTGCACCACGTGTATTACCACCTGCGCCGAATGAGAGATCAATGCTCATTAATCCTGCTGAGTCTCATCCTCGAGAATCTGTTTGAAAGGAAGTCATCAAGGGTCATATGTAGTGGATGTTGTTAGTAGGGGATCGGTCCAGGTGAGAGTCGAGGAATCTCGAGAATCTGATGAATGTTGATAGCTTGGTGAGCATGATTTTGGCTCGCTCTGGAACATCATGAAGCCAATAAATAGTATAGGGCGAATAACACAATCTTTCTATAGAGAACCAACGTATATGGCTGTTTCAGACATCTGTTGATAGCCACTCGGTGTAGAGCTATAGAAAAGTGACAAGATTGTGTGACCAGTTTTGTCATTGAACAAGTAGAATGCCAGATCCAGGGATTGTGTCCTCATTGTTTCGGTACTGAGGTCAGCGACGCTGGTAATTGAAATGTTCTCTATTTTTTTTGAGAACTTCGACAGAAAATTTTCGAAGTGACGTTTTAAGTAGTAAGTAGCATTACACGATATTGTTACTGACCATCATGGCATTTTGGAGCGTTGAAATCCTCATTAGTAGATTATCAAACTTCCGTAGATCAACACTCACCGGTGCGACCACTGACCGGCAAGAGCATCCATGGGGAAAATGAGAAATCATAGCCTCTTTGGGCATGTTTGAATATATGTCCTGGGTCCTAAAATCACGACAGAGTGTTCAGGCGTTTGCGGTCAGCGATGCAATATGGGTCGTCGCAAGGACATCTTGCTCATATGAGTTCCACCTGCTGAACTCAGTGAAAATACTCTTGCACTTCTCCAATTGATAAGTCACCGTCTGTGTATAATTCCCTGTGGCGTTGCACTCTCAAGGAAGATTCAAGGCAGCGCTTTTATGTGACCATTCTCGCGCAAAAATGACCCAGACCAGTGTTGCGTCGTAGACGTCGTTAACGACGTTAACGACACCTTACGATGGCAGACCCATCACGATCGTAAGCATCGTAAACATTTACTATATTTTATCGTTTCTGAAGAAATCGTAAGTATTTACGATCAAATCTGTATGTTTGGAGTTGTCCGTTTTTCTCACAATTTTCAACATGGACAACTAAAGTAAACACCGAAGCCTTTCTGAATCTCTTTATATGTCATGATAACCATCATTTGTACACAAAGTTGGTTATATTAACGGGTTTTTGAAAATCTTATTCTGATATGATCACCTGCTTCCTTTCGCCTGAAAGAGCTCTCATCCAGCACTTCGTGCACTTCTTCCAGGCCTTCCCCAGGTCTTCATCCAGGTCTATATCCATGTCTTCAATCTCTCGTAAACTCTTTTTCTCGAGCTCGTTCAAAGTTGTTGGGTTGTTTGCCTCAAGTTGAAGGAGTTCTTGAAGCATACTTGGGTCAGAACGGACTGACATGACTTGCAGAAGCGGAGATGGTAAGGAGGAGAGAGTAAGCCTTGGGAAAGTCGGGCTCTTTCACTACTCAGTGCCTTTTCCAAAATGTATTATAGGTTTTGCTATAGAAGTATAGATTTGTAGCTTTAGGTGGGAGCCCCCAATAATGTAATTGATTCTTTAATAAAAACTATTTTTTTGACCGTAAATAAGACGTGAGTTTGTCATACTCATCGTCAAAAGGTTCGTCTTCAAGAAACCAGCCCGAGCTATCACGCTTAGCGATAAGTTGAATCTGAGGCTCGTTCGTGCCTCTCAAAATTACGATTCTTTTTCAAATTGTTTGTATAGCGTAAATAAACAATCTGCAAATAATTTTCAATCTCCGAAATGATATCCGAAAAACTTGAGCTTGAGTCTGGGAATATGTCCCCAAGATCTTTTTCATTAATGGGGAAGTATTCATGAAGCTTTGTGTAGGGAACATCGAGTCCTCGAGCAAGATCCGGATTTGAGTGTTTGCGCAGTCCCGTGTTTAAACCTCTCACGTTCTCGGGAAGATTATGAACGTAAGGGATCGACAAATCGATAGTTGTTTCTTTGCTAGCTTGTTGATGAAGAGTTGGGGCTTCAGAGATATCTAAAATGCGGTGCAAACTCTCAAGGTATTCCATTGGAGTTGGCTAATTTCGAAACTTTCGAGGCTCAAATGCTTTTGGTCTTTCTTATCGAGGCGCCCAACTTGGGCCAAAACATAGTTAGTTTCTTTCGAAGTGAAGAGCCCCCCTGAATCATTTGGAATGTCAAAACTCAGCGAGATTTATTCTCCAATTTCAAAGTTCCGGGCCTTTTCGCTTTTTGTCTCGCAGTCTTCGTATCTCGGCCTGGTGCTCAAACGTTGTCAGATAAACGCTTTATAGTGAACGCATTTACAAGCCTTCTCATGATTGGATGGTGATTTCATTCGACTTGAAAAATCCGTCCATAAGGGGATACATCAAATGCTTTCAACAAACGCTCTAGAATCCCACTTTTTGAAAAACGTGAAACGCCAGATAAGTTCGTGGATCGCTCAGTAACGAGGATTCTCTCCGAATAGATACAATACGACTTTACATAGCAAAACTTTTGATCTCGTCCTGGCAAACGCAAATAAGACTCCTCCTGTTTAAAATTTCACTTTGAGCACCTCAAGTCCAACCACATAATTCTTGAGTTCAAAAAAATTATCGAGAAAGTTAAATGTGATCCTCAAACACTTGTTTCGATAACGGGCTTTCAACTCATCGAGTTGAAGAGCGAACTGGCCCTCATTCATGGCAAGCTCCTTTCTCAAGGCATCCACTTCTGTATAGTATATTCCCCAAGCGTCTTATCAGCGAACACGATATAACCTTTTGTTGTCCGTTACTTGATTATCTCACACAGGATGTTGTTACAGAAATACCAGTCAATCAGACATTGTAGAGGAACCTGGCAAGATTGACGGGTTTATGAACAGTTAGGCTCGACAGAGATGCGCTGAGATTTGCAACCGTTTGCAGCCATTGAGATATTATACATAAAAGCCTGGATCAAGTTGGTGAAACGAACGCGTTCCTTCAGCCCTCTGGCCAGCCACCTTTCAACTCTGAGACCAACACCAGAACAGCTCATGGAGACAGCGATTACAATAGAAAAGAAGCCGGGCCCGTTTACCATCACGCAGGAGGAGCTAACGGCTATTCGAGGGGTCATGTTCAAGCTGTTAAGCAAGTCAAAGCAGCTGAAACTTTCCCCCATTAAACCAGACAAACTCCTACAGATTTGCCCTGAAGCTAGTCGGTCGGGACGATGGAAAAAGTTCTGGAAAAAACTACACAAACATGAATGGTTGGCTAGGAATGATTTCACAGCCCTCCATTTGTTCAATTTCGGCTCAGATGTGCCATTACATTTCACAAGTACAGATGAAATACCGCAGTTCCGCTGCCACCTATGCCTCTTGAGTGTTGAGCCAGTACATTTGTTGAGACACCTCTACAACGAGTGTGGGATCACCAACTACTGGTGGCACGAAATCGGATTCACAAAACCAATGCATTTACGAGAGATGCTAGCTCCACAAGACGTCACGTATGAAAATTTGAAAAGGCTTAACTGGTTTGTTAAAGTCATTAAGCGGGTCTATTCGGTTCGGTGCAGGGAAGAAAAGGACGGTGTGGTTCTTGTTCCCTTACTGGATAGACTATTATCTCAAGCACTCCATCGGACTAATCCGATGGGTCGATGACATTTGAACATCTAAGGTAAGATGAATGCGAAGTTGATCATATTTTGGGCAGGGGATTTTTGGCAGATTAAATTCTGAGTGAA
>JAKTWD010000663.1:0-32139 GCA_030581935.1 Metschnikowia corniflorae
TGAGTGCGGTGTGCACAGTCAATGCTGGGAAATAGAGCCCATGATGGACATTCCAAAATATAAGTACAAGGGGAAATAAGAGTACGTACGAGCTCACATACGACGCAATGTGCACGTATAATGCAGCACGATGATTTGAGGGTGTCGTGAAAAACGTTTCTGTGGAATAATTTTCCCAAAAGAGCCGCTCTTCTGGCGCCAAATCCATGTGTAAAATCAGCATCCCATGTTGGTGCTTGGCCTTATGTGGCACCGGCACTAGTTCTGTAGAGGCGTTTGCCAAGTTTGCATCTTTTTGGGGTTCAGAACTTTCAAGTATGGGTTTATCAGTATGGTCATGCATTGCGTGATGTTGCGATTGCCGCCCTTGAAGCAAACCCTCATTTCCATGGATATTGGTTTCGAGGGCAATTGCCGCCGAGGCTTCCAGCACCATGAGCACCAATGCTAGAAAACTTTTGAAACAAATCATTGCAATGGTTGAATTTTCAGTTTCGTGAATTGAGAGTTTTCGGGTCAATCTTGAATCTCTGCGATATCTAGTCAATATTGCGCCACGCCAAGATTAGGTTCTGCTGAATGCACTTATATCGAGTTTGAGTGGCCAAGTGAGAACCAATTGAATTTTTTTTCTGACAAATTGTACAAATGCGATAACCTCACACGAATTGCAAATCACGCACCCTGAGCAATTGAGGTGGGAAGAGGGCCAAGATGTGCAACATAAGTAGTCACGCAATGACCGGCCACATGCATGATTTGTGAGCAGACGATTCCACCTCACGATCGGTGCTCGCAACGCATTCCTAAATATAGTGCATGAGTCGCTCCGGAATATACGGATACTTCTCGTAAGCGGAATTATCAAATGCCGCGTGGCCAGAACTACAAATTCACAAGGAAAAAGAAATAGCAAGATGGCATAGCAATTTTTTTTCACAAAAAGAATCTATGAGGCGAGGCCGAAAAAATGTGTTGCCCTCACGCTTCTTTGGGACTTCCCTCATGACAGTGGTTGAAGGTGGCATCTTGACACTCGGCGCAAAGTTGAAGGTGAGACAAGTCATGCTTGAGACGCATACTTTGTTAACCAATGGCGGTCGCGCAAAATAGCGACTTTCAATACAATCGTTGTAGCTTTGTGCACGGGTGCTGCAAGTAATTGGCGGAATTCATAGCTTGCTGTGAGCGGTGTGCCGGGCCGTTGGTAATTTAATCGCGTGGTTTGCACGTAAAACCGCGCATTCGCCACTTGCCGCTTGCCGCGTGTCTCACTTTCGATCAAACGGTTAGCTTGAGATATTGTCGGCAAGGGACTTTCGCTAGCATTCGCCACACGACATCAAGAAACATTCAAAATCCACAATCGCAGCATTCTCCATTTGACTAAGTAACGGCTGCCTCCAGAAGTGCCACAAAAGTATGTTGTGAAAACTTAAACTTTTTGTGACAACGTAGTTTTTTCGTGCGATTACTCCGTTTCCTAATCAGGCTTACCTCCGGCTGGTTGCTTCACGCGCAAATGGCCGGCCGACGCCGAGGCCGACGCCTGTGCACTGTACAGGCTTGGAAGAAAAAACCTTGCTTCTCGGCTCACGGAACGCATTCAGCAGATCATTGGGCGTGGGCCGCAAACCGGGTGAAGTCAACTTGATTGAGCACTGCATCAAGTAGGTGAACGTGTTTTTTTCAAAGCTGACGTAAGATGTATGAGTCCACATCTCGCACAAAAGGAGGCCCGATGCATAAGCCGGAGCGTCGCTCCGCAGGCAGAGTTCTGGCCTGTATGCCTTTCCGTTGAAACCGATGAGCCGCATGCACTCCGATGACGCGCGTCATTAGTCCCGGAAGCCTGATTCACTCCGAGTCGTGTGAAGGTTTTTACTCTTTTTAGACAAATCAGTCGATATTTGTAATGGCATGCATGTATATCCGTGTCATTTTTTAATTGCCAATACTCCTGTCCTGCAACTATCGATTCCGCTCAGTTGCATTTGTCTTTAGGAACCACAAATAGCCATGTGCGAAGCCACCAATGTTTTCAGCCGAACATCGTGAATATCCTCTTCATCAAGCAGACAAAAGTTCAAAATGCCACGCAAACGTACCAACTCTTTAGATCCCTGTTCTTGTGATACTCTTTTCACCTCTCTTCATCACAACGCGTTCTTCCTTGTCAAGTAGTCGAAACGAGAATACGTGTATCCAATGAAAGGAAGATCCTCTTTAACGTTCTCACCTGCACCTTGCTGTTGCTGCTGGTGAGCACGGCTCATAGCCGGACTGTCTGGAATATTTTCCAACTCGTCAGTAGGGAAGAATCTTGTGTCAGTGATCGAGCGCAATTTTGGAATGAAGGGCGCATCGACACGCCGTATAGTTTCCCAATCGACACCCCTGAAAAAGGGGTGCTGCTTGATCTCACTAGCCCCACCATTGCGGCCCAACCTCCGGTCGCTGCTGGTCAATAAACTGCGAATCAAGTCCTCGGCCTCCGGGGATAAATGTATATCCTCAGGTATGACCAAAGATTCCTGCCAGCTTATAATCTTCTTGTAGGTCTCATGAGGCGTTTCGGAGCAGAATGGCGGCCAGCCAATCAAACACTCAAACATAATCGCACCAAGCGACCACCAATCGCACTCTTGTCCGTACCCTTGATGGACGAAGATCTCCGGGGCAATGTAATCGGGCGTACCTACCGTAGAGTACGCCATGAGTCTTCTTGATTTTCTCCACGTTTGCATCTGCTGCCTGTTGGACATTGTCAAATTGATCGCATCGACCATCACTGAGTTTCTCTGCCCATGCTTGCTGGGAACATTCAAGTTGTTGTGGGTTTGATTCTCCTTCTCGAGCAACTTCTTATAGTAGCTCGAGTCGTGGGTTTTGTGGAACCCAGTGGACAACCCGAAATCTGAAAGCTTGATATGCCCGCGAATATCGATTAAAATGTTATCCGGCTTGACATCACGGTGGATGAACCCAAGATTGTGAATTGCTTCTATGGCCAAGACACACTCCGCCATGTAGAATCGAGTGATATCTTCGGTAAAGATCTGCCATCTGATCAACATCGTCATCAAGTCTCCTCCAGGTAAAAACTCCATGATCAAATACAAGTTGACTGCGTCTTGGAAGGAGTAATATAAAGACACCACCCACGGCGAGTCGCTTCCCGCCAACACATCTCTCTCGGCCTTCACATGCGCCAACTGATCTTTCTTGTACATCTCCGCCTTAAGAAGCGTCTTCATAGCGTATATCTTACCAGTGTCACGTTTCTGTACCAAGCGCACTTCTCCAAAGGCACCCTTACCGATAACTTTCACCGTTGTGAAGTCTTCTAGAGACAACCGGGTTCTCCGGAGCCGCAAGAACTGCGACTCTTTCTTTCCCAAATTCTGCAATTGTCTGTTTTTGCGCTCCTCGCTCATGGCTGCCTCCTCAGTGGTCAACTTGCTCTCCAACTCCATGCGGCGCTGATTCCTCTCTATCGCGTGGCTGACAGACATCTTATAGGCATTTTCCAATTTCAACTTGATCCCTGCTGCCTTATCCTGGGCAAGTGCGCTTAACAAATCGGGTCGCCTTTGAATTGGGATGGAGTTGGGGTCTCGGGTCGCGTTTTCAAACCCCACACTTGTCATCTGGGAAGGAGGTGTACGAGGATCCTCCATGGGCTTGCTACGCATTTGCGGAGTTAATGGTGGCACGAAATGCGGGGGATTCTGGAACTGAATTGGCGTGTGCATCCCGTTGTTGTTGTTGGTAGCAAATTGTCTCTGAATTTGCTGTTGCTGTTGCTGCTGTTGCTGTTGCTGCTGTTGCTGTTGCTGCTGCTGCTGAACAGCTAACTGCTGCTCTCGAAGTTCATGCTCGTGCTGCAACTGCTGCTGTTTTCGCTCTTGCTGATGACTTTGTTGCTGCTGCATTTGTTGTTGGTAAGCAAACTCCGTCTGCAGCACCGGCAGGTACGCCGATGCTTGCATTGGCGGGGGTGTCGCCTGGAAGTTCCCTACGCTGCCGTGTTCCCCATGAAATGTCAAAACGTCGTGCACAGAGTCGCCCACAGATGCATTCAGATGGGTAGTTTCCGAGAGGTTCGTGTTGCTGGCATTGTTCAACGCCGTGAAAGCGTTCGGAGGCCGAAACTGCATCGAGTGGTTGCTATCGATCAGCTGGAAATTGGCTCGATCCAGCGTTTCAAATGCTTTTTGCGTCGAAAATGTGGGTGAAAGCGGAAACGACGCTTGATTATAATGTGACGGGTCGTTCATTGGCGCACGCGCGGGCGAACTCGAGCCGGTCCATGCCAGGGGCACATCGTTATCGATAAATGTATTGTTGTTCGTATCTTCGTCCATAAAACTGTCGTCATTGCCCGCCGGAGAAGCGGTATTCTGAATAGGGGCCAACTCCGGGATATTCAGCGTCTGTAACAGCAGCATTTGGCCCCGCGGATCCAGATGTAGCGAGTTTCCGGCAAAAGGCAGATCATGTCCATAATAGTTTCCGTTCATATTGTGAGAAAACCCCGCTTAAAGCGATGTATATATGCTCAAAGTGTTTGGTGAGATCTGATCTGAGCGGTATTGATCCAGGATCACAATAACGTCTTGACACGATTCTGGAAACGATGTTTGAAATATGCAAGTCTACTGGCTATACAGATTCTGCACTTAAATATTATGTTCCAAAAAGCAGGTATTAGCAGAAGAAGAAACACGTGTGTTTTTGGTCAAGTGCCTTCAGTATTGAGAAAGCTAGGCACGAAACGCGAAGAAAACACCTTGGCCCAGTTTGTATGGCGAAGGAGCGGCGCGGATCGAGCCCACCGCGGTTGTGTGCAGGCCACACGCGACTACCTACTTATCAAAACCGCTGGAAGCCACCGCGGAGCTAGCCTTAGACGGCCGCGGTGCACACAGCAATCGTCTGGGTATTTTCAACTAATCTATTCGTGAGCTCAGATACTGCAGTGCAAAGTCAGTAAGCTTTTTGGGAACTTTTGCTTCGTAAAGATAAAGTGGGTCGATCTGCTCAAAATCTCTTCTCGTAAAGGTGCTTCTTATATCATCTAGTGGTAGAGCTGGGGACACTTCTGGTGGAGTGAACGAATGTTCATCTTTTACCAGCGAGGACATTTCTTGATGTAAGCAGATAGCAGTGTTTCTGTTTAGTTTCCTTCTTCTCGGAGGTTTTCATTTGTGTGTGCAAATGGATGGGTGCAAATGGATGGGTGCAAATGGATGGGTGCAAATGGATGGGTGCAAACGTTAAATGTATAAAGCTCGCACATTCTTAAGTTATCTAACTGGTATTTTTGGCACACGCGAGCATAGGTGATTTGATCATTCCAGTATCAATATTATAGTGGTCTTGACACGAGAATAATCAAACTCTCAAAAATGATGACATTTCATACGTATCAATGAGGCCGGGTTGTAATATAGGCGAGCTTGATTGATAAGTGTCTGTCCAGAGACGACAACTTTGCTGATGAAACTCTTTTCCAAAGTGGATTTGCTTCGAGGATTGGTATTACGATAGCTGATGTAAACTAAGCGGGAGAACTGAACCCAGTCTGGTGAATATTGGGTACGTACGCTCGACTAAAGACTTGTTGAAAGCTTCAAATGACGCAGTACTATCTGAGTTTTAATTGGAAATCTAACGTTTTGTTTTGTGTTGGAATTTGGGAAGCCTACTGTATCTTTAGAAGCACTTGCAATAAATAAGCAACAGAAACGGGCAAGGAAGTTGGGGCTGTTGTGTGTGAGACTTGCGAAAAGAAATACGTCTAAAACCAAAGCCAGTGGCAGCCAGAGTCGAGCGGTGGACCGTGAATTGACTAATATTTACGGGAAAACTGTTCTAATTTCCCAGACGTCTTACAAGTCTCCAGTGTGAAAATGAGTTCCGCGATAATTTGAAGACTTGTATTTTTTCACTTTGACTAACACAACGGGCATGTCCGAGCTGATGTGCTATGTTCAAGACACCTCGTGCAGATTTATTCACTATGTCTCTTCACCTTGAATACTCATCTACTCGGCTTGAAACAGTGAACAAATTTTTGCTCTCACAGCTGTTTCGAGAAGCTCGGGATAGAGTAGCGAGAAAAGTGATAGTCATTCCTCTGCACGACGAAGCGAATTACAGTCAGATCCGCCTATTCGATCGTGGATGTGAAATGAAACTCTCTACATGAATGGGTATGTGAGCTTCTACCAAAATAACTTTTTGAAGATGAAAGCTTTTTAGTATTTAATACGCCAAAGGCGTTGAAATAGTGAGTTCTCAGCAGGTTTGACTTGGGTCCAAGCTGAGACACGAAATTAATTGCACCTAACCACTCTCAGCGAGGTCTACCAACAAGCCTTACGGCGTTCGTAGTTTTTGATTATGCTAGAGACAAGATATTTTCTGTGATGGATCATTCCCGGCCTTGAAAATTGTTACAATTCCAGAATCCATGCTGAATCTCGAGAAGAACCTATTTCATGTTGCAACGATTAGATATGACAGCGATTGACCTGTCGCAGCCTCAGAGCAAACCTTGTGATTGCCCTTAAGATCAACAACTGTAGCAGACTAACAAAGATTCCAAGGCCTATTCCTTTTATAAAGTGAATTTTTTTATACCGTTGCATCTGGCCTTAAGTCAGATTTATCAGGTTCTTTTAACCTCACATCACAACTCTTATTCAATGTTATGACACAAATTAACTAATATACTTCTCATAGCCCAGAGCCTCACCTCAGAGGGGCTGGGCCGGTTTTTCGCACTACATCCCCAGGTCTGAGGTCTCTCCGATTCTCAGTCTCCACAGAATACACCTCCTTAAGATTTCAGGAGCAATATTTCTTCAGCACATTCAAATCAGCGATCCTTTGAATCCAAAAAAGTACTTTCTCTTGTCATTGCGAAATCGGTCTAGATTCGGAAAACTCTATCGCATCATTTGATCCCCAGTATTGCCCAAGATGCCGGGAGATACTAAGTTGCGGCCATATTACGATCATGATACCTTCAACGCCGGGTATCTGGTGATATACAAACCAGGCGTGGGGCTAATAGACACGGCGACACAAAAGGAAATCACGTCTTCGTTCACATACGGGAACTCGGGCGGTAAACCAAACATGCTTCTGGGTAATTTGGGCCTTGGGGCATCCGGTGCGAGTCGTTTAAACCTGAACAGACCCGACCGGCTCGTGCCTTCTTCCGATATCAATTATATCAACGACTTGGAGCTTTCCGAGTACTTTGATTTCAACAATCTTCTGGAGTTGCTCAAGAATCTCGTCTGGAGTTTTTGTACAAACTACTGCCGCGTACTTCTTTCTCAGCCTCTTGATATAGTGCGCTTGACCTTGCAAGTTGGGTACTTCGATTTCACCCTGGCGGACAAGAAAGAGAACGAAAAAGAGCAAAGACGGGGAAAATCAGCAGATAGCTGTGTAGACGACAGCTTTTACGACGACGAGGAGATTGATTTTTTTCAGCCTACGCAGCCTCAAAAGAGTGCTATTGCTTCGCCTGTCAAAAATAAAAGAAAACACTCCTCTGGAGGTAGCCAGCGGGTAATCAAGAACCCCCACAAAATTCACCCTATTTCGCAACACACTATTGATATCATGTCGGCGATTGCCTCCAAAGATGGGCCCTTTGCTCTTTTCCGTGGTGTCAATGCGTCGTTTATTCACTATACGTTATCGCATACTATTGAGGCCTGGATCACCGGTTTCCTTTCTCCGTTCTTGAATATTCCTGATCCATTCTTCTTGGACTTGACCCACTCTACAGAACCCGCCAAGTCGCTCTGGCTCTCGGTACTGGCTTGCATTTTGACGGGGGTAATATTGATGCCGTTGGATTTGATCAAGGTGCGGTTTATGATTACGCCGTTCGACAACAAGAGTCAAATTACCGATGAAAATGAATCAACTTCGGGCACACCGGCAAACGGCACCTCGTCGCCTCCTGAGCCAGGACGTGAAACTCCAAGATCCGAGTCCACTGTTTCCGTCAATACGAGATCCGTGCGAGATTCTCTCAGGCACTACCCCACACGGCTTCTCATGAGTCCACCACCATCGATCACGGTTTTGACGATTCTCCATCAAATTTCTACTATCGTGTTCCGCAAATCGGCGCCGTACTTTTTGTTTGTACGTTATAACATCGACTCATATCTGTCGCCCAGCCTATTCACGGCTGCGAATTTGGTGCTACTGATCACAGAGTTTTTTGTTAAATTACCGGTGGAAAATTTACTTCGGAAGGAGCAGGTGAGATTTCTATTAAAGCCAAAGACTTTGGAAGAGGATAGGTACAGAGTGGTGACCATCGACAACCCTGACGAAAACCTTATAGTTGACTTTAATGGATGGAATCTGAGAAGCTCAGACTCGAATGAAGAAGCAGAGAACGAGCGCGTGGGCTTATGGACCAAAGTCAAACATTTAGGCTTGTTCAAGGGTTGGAGAGTCGGAGTTTTGAATGTCATTGGTTTCTGGGGTTACAACATTGTGAAAAGCACTTCTGTGATGGCCGAAGAGAGGCTATGAGAGAGGCTATGAGAGAGGCTATGAGAGAGGCTATGAGAAAATTGTACAAGACCGGCTTCGGAAAAGTTCATGCAATCAGCCAGAACTGAACGAGGGGTATGAAAAAGGATATAGGAACTGAGAAGCTCCCATGTCAAGAATCGTGCAATAATACTGAATGCTGCTTCACCCATTCATACTTCCTCTGAGACTCAGGACCACCATGGGTACTTTCATGTGAATTGTTGTTTTAATGTTTTTCTCTAAACTCATAACATGAGATAATGAACAGATAAAACAATGGCTGAAGACCGTCGGTTAGTAAGGCCAGGTGCTCACACAGAACCTCTACAACTCTCGATACACCACAGAACCTTGTCTCGTGTTTGACTAATCCACAAGGCAGCCCAACAGCTCTTCAGCATCCTATCGATGATTAGATCTACGCCATAATAGCAAAATCCACGACGAAAAAATTTTACGAAAATGGAAAACACCATTCTTTCCGCATTATTTCACTGACCGTTTTTTCAAATTGTATCCATACGCCAATTCTTTGGGCCTTCGCGATTTGACCCTAAAATCGTTTTGTTAAGCGGCCCCACCATGTAACCTCCGCACTGGGCCACTGGCCCCAATCTTCTGTCGCGCCACGAGTCAGAGCTATAGCCTCCACTTATCTGTAACATCCACAGACTATAAACCGCTTCGTTTAGATTGTAATTCCTACAATGACGTCACAAGTCCCCTATGATCCTGACGATTTTGAAAATAACAACCCGTTTGCTGAGCCGGCGGATTACTCACATCATACCCTGGGCTCTATTATAGACACTCAGGGGGCCTATGATACCCACCAGATCTCGAATGACGACCATTCTCAGGAAGCAGAAATCGCCTCGAATGAGGGGCTCAAAAGTGGGAATGTCGGGGGTTTGCCACAGAATACTTCGGTTCTGCAGCTGTCGAAAGGTGAGCTAGTAAAGGAGGAATTAATGAGACTCATTCCCGAGAGGTTCAGCGGCAAATATCTGATGAAATTGAGACTACGGGCAATTGAGGAAAATAAGCCGGATAACCCGATACTACGATTTGACGCCTCGGTGACCGGGTTGCTGAGTTATCGGCAAAAGGAGTATCCAGGTGTACGTAGAACATTCAGCGAGTTAGTAAAGTTCAACAAGTACTTGCAGGTGTCGAACTTGGAGGTTTTTGTGCCCGTGATACCTCTGGCACGTACGTCGTATCCATTTGGTGGAGAAGATGAGAGAAAACAGTTGATGTTCGTGTGGCAAGAATGGATGGACCGGATCACACGGAATCCGATCTTGATCCGAGACGAGGAGTTTGTTTATTTCATTGAAAGCGATTTTGGATACGCTGTGATTAATACGCAGCGGAAACTGGCGGTTGCTAGCGGCTTCGTGCGCAAAACATTGAAGCAATTGGCCGTGCCTTACGATCCTTACCAGGAACTAGCCGATTTCCGGCCCATGGTCAAATCTGCGTATATAGCGGGACAACGGCTCCACCGGGCGCTCGAAAAGAATCAGAAGAACAGTAAGCAGTTGGCGGGGCTTGTTTTGGAATTGAGCACAAAACTCAAGGGCCTTGCCCAATTTGAAACTGTACACCCAGGCATGAAGAACATGTGGGAAAAGCTCTCCAATATTGCACACATTCAGTCCGAACTTGCGCTACTCCAGCTGATCAGCGATATGGGGTCCTTAGGCGACGGCATGCAGGCACTTGTGGACGATCTCTACGAAATCAAAGAGGCACTCACAAACCGGCATCTAATCATGCGAGAGCTTCTCCAGGCTCAGGCCCAAACACTTAGCAAGCACACCAGCGCTACCAAGATTAAAAACAGGTCATCTCTTGACCCGATCAAAGTAGACGAGGCGCTCAGTTCTTTGGAGGCAGCTACACACGCGGAGGAGAGTCTACACATGCAAGTGAAGCGGATTCTGGGAGAGATGATGTTTGAGAAAAAGGAGACAGTTGAGTTTTACGAAAAGAAGTTCCACAGAATGCTTAAACTGTTTTCGTTGAGCCGCATCGATCAGCACCGCAAGCTTCTCAAACATCTAGATAATGTCCGGCTCGATGTACGGGTCATTGATGCTAATGGCGGGTTGTCTAGGCTCAACAGGGACAATTTGACACAAATGAAGCACAATCTACACCAGTCCCAGGCCGAAACGGGCGATGCATGGACGTCTAGAACGTTCCGCAGTCTTGCTTCAGAAAAGGCAGAACGGCAGGTAAGACTACACCCACATGAGAACGACGAGGACTCTTTGGATGCCAAGCATGCCGCCTCTGTTCTTGGCGCATTCGCATGATAAACTTGACTCGATTGTGTGATAGAGCTATCATCGTGTGATTAAGACAACTACAATGACTAGCGCAGTAAACCACCTTAACCAGAATCGCGGTATACTAGAACAATCAACCATTTCGAATTTGGTTTGGGTCGGAAACTAGAAAGCTGATTGAAGATACGGTGAGAAAACTAGATATAGAGGCATGTTGCCGAAACGACGGATGTCTGCAATTTGGGAATAAATAAGGCTATGGAAGTGGCAAGCGACAAATACAACTTAGTTGACGGTGTACCTCTTCTCGGCCTCCTTCCAGTTGATTACGTGCCAGATCGCCTTGAAGTAGTCGGCCTTGACGTTTTGGTACTGCAAGTAGTAGGCGTGCTCCCACGCGTCGATGGCTACCAAAGGCACGAGAGGGCCAGTAACGGTGTCCTGGTTGGCGGTCGTGACCACATCCAATTGGCCGCCGTTCTCCTTGTTTTTGACAATGAACGCCCATCCAGAGCCCTGGATACCCGCCAACTTGCTGTTGGTGACCGCCTTCAAGTTGTCGAGTGAACCGTACTGCTCCTGGATCTTCTTGGCAAACTCTGAGTCGGCTGCTGGGGGCTGGCCTCCGCCCTGTTTCTCTGGCGCCAAGTTTTTCCAAAACAAGCAATGGTTGGTGTAGCCGCCACCGTGGAAGTTGATCAATTTCTGCAATTCAATGGTTTTCTTCACTTCACCCTTGGCCTTCGCCTCGGCAAACTGCTCAACCGCAGTGTTATATCCGGTGACATACGTCTGGTGGTGTTTGGTGTAATGAATCTCATTGATCTTGCAGGAAATGTGTGGCTCCAAGGCATCAAAATCCCAGTCCAAGTCTGGCAACGAAACTTTGGTTCTGATGGCACCGATAGATGCGGCGACGTTCGAGGGTTGTGCCATTGTTCTCAATTGAGAAGCGAACATTCTAGTGCGAAGCATGAGGGGCAGATTCAGTTCTATTTAAATGGCCAGCGGCGGGTTCCTTGTTTGGTAAAAAAGGAAGATGGTGGTTATAGCGAACGTGCGGGGCCAGGCATATTACTGTACCCTATTGTGCGGAGCCGCGACAGTTCCGCAAAATTACCCGGGGCCGCTTCTTTGAAATTTGGCTCAGGCGTTTCGCACGGAGATGAAAGCCCACCTCCGGCTAGCACACGGTGCGAGCAACTCGGTAAATGGCAATGGGGCAATCGATGCAAGACGATTAGCCGAAGAGAAGGTATGCCAAGGATTTGATACGTTAGACGAATTTGAAAAATCAAACCGGAATTGGGATTTGACGGATTGTTTCACAGTCTAGAAGAAAAAGAAACAAAAAATCAATTGAAATTGCCGCTTTGGTTCATCGGATTCAGCACCCTTATTTGCTCAATCGTACATGAATTTGCTCATGCTCAGATCACAGCAAGCCGGTAGAAGGCTTATTGAGCTTACCACATGAGCTTACGACATGAGCTGAATAAACAATTGAGAGGATATTGAACCTTTTCTGACTGGCTGAGGTTTTTGAAATCCTACAAAAATACATGCCTACTTTTTCCAAAATTTGAATTTCACGAAAATTGGTTATTTCGTCCAAACATGTGGTTGGCCATGAAGTGCCACAGCTCGCACACTTTTCGGAGCAGCCGCAGGCTTGACAGTTTGCCGATCCTTCCTTCCTAAATTTGCCCTAATACTGGCTCTTCCTCTTACTTACCTAAGTAGGAAAATCACAAGCGAGAGTCGTAAATAATATACTGATAGTACTCATTGATAACAGATGTATGAAATTTCCAAAACTTTATGCAGATCTGCTACTTTTTCGAAGTCAAGATTACGTCATTCAGTCTAATTATTAGCTTCCGCAACTGTGTGTTCATGGCTACACAAGCCAGTAATTGAGTTGGAAATGAATATATGAGTCTGAATTAGGTCGTCTGAATATCAAATAACCCAGGATCAGCATCCTTGCTCTCGAAGTCTTCTCAGAGTCCGTAACGAGCTAAGTCCAAATTCAATTATGCCGGGTCCTGTCCACAACTTTTCGAGACACGAAAGAAGTAAATGCAATCCAAAGCCGATTTGAACTTGCATTCAATTCTTTTTATCATCAAAACACCTTCCGTCGCGCTCTCGTCCCCATTCCTCATCTCTAGTTCCTCAAAGCACGCAATCTCTCCGCAAGCTTGTCCTCCTTTTCCTCGCTCACTGCCGCAGCCGAAGGCGGGCTGACAATATCTACTTTCGTCTCGTTCAATCCCTGTTTCATTTCAATGCCTGCCTCATCGGCAAGCTGACCCATCAACAAGTCAACATCTTCCTGGGGGGTCGTGAGTGCATTGACATTATTGGTTGCCAGCTCGTAGTAGTTGGTCAGAGCATCCAAATCCTCGAATTGGGTCTCGAATTTATCCATTACCACAGAGATTCGCTCTAGATTCATGGTTTGGAGTGCTTTGTCCATGCCTCTTATCACCGTTGTCATATTTCCCGTGACAGATCTCATGGTCACTGCTGTTTGCACACGGGAGGCGACTGCATCGATGCGAGAGGCCAACCGGAGCAAGTTGACCCGCTCGTTTGATTTCCGGATCGCATTTTGCGCGTAGAGCTGTGCGATATCGTTGTTTCCCTGGACCAAAGCTTTCTTTGTCTTGGCCTTTTCCTGCAACTCCTCTTTCGCGGCCTTTGTGGCCTGCCTGTTTAACAGCTTGGCGGTAAACTTGAGCTGGAAGAGCGACTGTTCCAATCCGGCCATATTGAGAGGTTTGTGGCTTATTTGTTTATTGTGTTATTCGTACCTGACGAGTTAAAGATTCTAATTGCAAGATAGACTCGTATCTTATCGTGCTCCAAGGCGCACTTTTGGGTGGGGAGGTTGAGGTTTCTTAGTCGCCAGGCTCGGCTTATGTTCTATGGTGCGGAAACGGCTGCGTGAGGTCTGATTACAATATTACGATGACATAGAGATCCGGTTTCAAAAAATCTTGAGTATACGAGTTCCTTCTTCACTAGATATCTCTGAAATGCACGAGAAGGTACTTGCACCAGACGTGCCCTGCGTAGTATAATAAACTGTGACTTTAGATTTCTTTGGTCGAATATATGTTAATCTTATAAGCAGGCTCATCTGTGATTCAATCGAGCATATACTAATCTTGTTAGGAGCTTTAAATATAACTGTAGATCAAATTGAGCTGAGAGCTTTTCGGCTTTTGAAGTCTTAAGAGAGTAAAAGCCTTTCAATTATGCAAACTGGCTTGCTTTTGAGTAGCGTACATGTAGGTTCGAGCCTCATAATGAGAATGGCTTATGCACATAACGACCAGTTATTAAGACCATAAATCCGTTTGACTAGAATCCAACTCACTTTGAATATACAGGACGCGAAGATGTAGTAAACATCGATAGGTCTAAATATACCTCTTTTTCCTGTATTTTCAGGGACTCGTACTGAACGACCGCTTTAGACTACCATGCCAGTCAGTAATGCAACTGGGGGTAGCTATATCTCTTTGCATACCACTGACTGGACCAATCAGAGTTGGTCAGATAATGTATATCTAATGAGTCGAGTTGAGCCCGTCGCTCGTCACCAATTTCCAAAAAAAATGAATAAATAAATTAAGCATTAACCGTGATTGGGGTTCTCTATAGTCACCTTCTTCTCCACCAACCACGTGTCAGCCCTAGAGACTAACGTCACTGAGCACACTCACCACCGTTTTCGAGCAGATTCTTCAGCCCAACATCAAAACAGCCAACTTCTATCATCAGTCTAAATCTAGCGCGTCAGGCATATCTGTATCCTCTGGACTCGTATGGGTATCGCCTCCCTGCTCCGATCTCGGAACCAGAACCAGATTAGCGTCCACAGGTCCACTTCTGGAATTCTCGGAAGCTTCACGAAAACGCTCTATGCGCACCTGTTCGGGAACAGGACCCGCACGGGGCTGTACACGTACACTGGTGCGAACCGTTCTAATTGCACCAGGTTGCATATTTGTAGGTGTAGCGCCTCGTTCCAGAAACACGCGCTCGATGGCTGCTCGGTGTTGTCTCAAAGCCGCATTCATGATGCCGCTGTTGGCAGCGTTGCTGCCACTGAGCGCCCTCTGCACTGACGAAAGAGCACGCGAAATGTGGCTGTTGGGAGGCGCACCGTGAACTGCTTGCCCGCCTCCAGCTCCACTGTCATCTAAATTCTCACTTGGATTCCCAAATGACAGAACATGAGCCAAGTTGGATCTGGTTTGATTTTGAGGTGTGTCAGTTGGCAGGTCCTGCGGGGTAGAATCGTTTGACAACCCGGACGCCTCGTCCATGGTGCCAGCGGCTTCGCTTATGACGTTTCCTATGACATCACCCATCGAGTTTAGAATACCGCGGACACTTTCCGGAAATCCCCCCTCGGCTGGTTGTTGCTCTTCCCCTTCATTTGGATTTTGTGATCCTGGCTCCGTTCTTCCAGCGCCCTCCGGTCTCGGCTCCGGGACAAGCGCATTGACAGGAATAATTGGAATCGAAACATTTGTTCGTGTTCGAGGAGGCCCGCTGAGTGAAACAGCAGAAGCCTCGACGTTGGCACTAGCCATGATATCCAGGGCCACATCTGGGGTCAAGATGGTTGGCCGCACCGTCTCGGCACGAATGGCAGAGTTGCGGAGCGTGGCCAAATCCGGCTCGGTGCCATACTCGAAATAACACAAGTCTTCGTGAGCAGCAAAGGTCTTGAGTCGTTCCAAAATCGCCCTGACCTTGGTTTCCACCTCTTTTGTTTCAGCCGACGGTTCTTGCTGCTGCTCGGCGCGTTTCACGGCCAAAACCACCGACAGCACGAGTTTCTGCACAAATTGTGGCATCGCCAGGCGTGCTTTGGCCTCGGTGTACTGTTGTCTTAAAGACTCGTCCGAAGGGAACCTATATGGATAGATTTCGCCCGCTACAGCCCGGATCGCCGCGAGATAACACTGCAAAGCGAGTATTGTATGGCCCATGTATAACTGGCAGTATCCGAGCTGTGTCCATGCTGGGACGCTTGCACGGTCATGTACTAGCGCATTTCGTAGGTCCGATACAGCTTCAGGAAAGCAGTTGAGACCAATATAGGCAATAGCCCGGTTAGTATAGAGCTGTGGCACGTGAGTCCGGGTCGAATGATCACAATTATGTATCGCGTCGGTGTACACCTGGATTGCTTGCGGGTAGCAGGTGTTAAGCATGAGGTTGTTACCCATTTCGCGTAATCTTGAGACCGCTAGCCGGGTGGTGGCTTCAGCGGGAGCGTGCGCCGCCAAAAGCTCGATGTGGAAGCCTAATAGAGAAACAAATTCGGTTTGCACTTCCTCCCACCCGCACCCATAAGAATCGCCTTGCTTTAAGTATGCAATAGTGTGGGAAGCTAGGCCTTCAAATGCGTTGATGCTGGTGAACTTGTGCTGCTGAGAAGTGAGAAATTCCACAAACAAGCAGGAGAGAATCAGCGTGAATTTCGGCTCGTCAAGCTCAAATCCCGGCAAACGTCTGGATACGGCCTGTTTGAGGATGGCGTAAAGCCGTTCGTACACTACGGGTTCCTGTGCCGACGCCGTTGCCGGTCCGTTAAACTCGTCGAGTTTTTGCAAAATCACATCGAGTTTCGACGATTCCGCTAGTGTCGGGTGTATTTTTTGACCGCTCAAGAGGGAAAGCACTCGGCTCGCAGACGCTGGAACGTCTGTATTATCTGCGTCAGCATCCACATCGGTTAATATCCGCAAAGCGTGGTTCCGGATCACGCGAAGCCCGATCGACAATTCTTCGGCCCAGACAGTCTTCTCCATCAGCAGACTTTCATCTTCTGCTATCAGATTGAAGAAAGTGTTTAAGTGATCAACATGTGCGGTCCATGCCAAAGCTACACTGAGGGCCAACGCGGGTTCAGACACTGCGGGGGGCATACTCTGGAACGATTGAGTCTTATTTGGACTAAATTCGTATTTCTAGATCGAAGCAAACTTTATTTTTTTGTTGTGCTCGTTAAAGAAAGAAATGCCTTGTGGTAGCCTCGAGCCGTATGGAATCTGACAGGTCTCACTGTCCCGGCCTGAATTCAATGGGGCCACAATTTGGGCTTTCGTGCGAACTTTTGCAAGCACTGGCGCCGGTGCCTGAGCGAGTGCGGTAGAGGCAGAAAGTGAATTGAAAGGAGAGCATACTTGAGAACATGAAGATTATTTTTTTTGGATTATTAAGACTTTTGTCTTTTGCATACTTTGAAAATTAACTCAAACTGAAGTATTGATTGAAAAGTGGCTTATTAAACTTCGCCGTGTCTTGTCTGCATTGCAACGGTTGTGAACACGTGTGTGCAAGCTATCGGGCGCGGCCCTAAAGTTGGGGCCACTTCCTCAAATTCGCGGGGCGCACATTGTGCAGACAGCAGAAATCTCGGGGCCGAATAGTTTGGTGGCAATGTATAAGTTGCATTCCTTTGATTTTTTCGACCTTATTCATTTTTTTCAAGTAATCGTACCTAGAAATTCATGAACTTCTAAAAAAACGGGTAAGACTAGAAACGACAACAACTGAAAATCCTTGTTAGCTCTTGGTTCCATCGTCTCTGCCGGCATCTTTCATCGCTGCCCCGCGTACTTCAAACGATTCATCTGACATATCAACAAGTCCAAAGACGCATTGCCACTGATGAAATTCTTTTCATCGGAGACAGAAAACGCGTCTATGGAAAAAACACTTCTAGACGAAGCACAAACAATTCTGCTGGCGCCGCAGAAGCTCCTTACGCCCGAAAATTGCACCTCGAGTTCACGAATACGTGCTTTTCTCCGTCTTTCAAGAATTGCATCCGATGACTCGATTAGACAACATTTGAATGAGATAAATGTTTCCCAGTGTGACAGCTACTTCACAAAACATATCTTACCACAATGGCGTGCTCGATCAGATGCAATTCAGTTTTGCTCTGGGTACGCAAAAGGACTACGAGTCAAAGCGGAAGCCAAAGAAACTACCATCAGCAGTGATGTTGATCTAAGAATCGATCCATACACGCTCAAAAACGCTCAAGAGTTTTTGGATGACCAGTATGCGGTATGTGTGAGTGTTGAAAATTGGGTGGCCAACGAGACGAATGTTGAAAACATCATCAGGGCAGAGACCGCTAGTGTGCTTTCCGATAAGTGTTACTATAAGGACTGGCTTCAGGCATTCAAAGTTGCATCCAAGAAATGAGCCAGGACAATGCCAGAAGTTAACCAGGAATGAACCAAGAGATAGACAGGCTATATGTAAGATGTCCATGGATGATAGAACTTCTCCCCTCCATTCTGTAAATACGCTATAAGGAGTTTTCTATCGATGCGCTGCAGTTGCAGCTGCAAATGCAAATTTGTTGACCGTCGACTTGGAGTCTGATGTGCCTTCTTCTACCAACAATTTGCTGCTTTTCGCCGCTGTTATTCCTTTTACCTTGGTGCCCTTTGAGCTAGAGTTTCTGCTTGGCTTTGCCGAACTCGATCTTGACGAAGGTCTTTGCCGCAGCTGAGAAGTCGAGGTTGTCTTGTCTGCCCTCGTCTTCAAGTCTCTATCGACAAGTTCTTTGGCTTTGATGAGACAGTCGATCCATCCGAAACTCGTTCCAATTTTCATGCCCTGGCCGTTTGCACTGGCCACTTTCAACGACGTCGAGTATTTTGTTTTTTCCTCCTCATTAAACCTCTTCAAAAATATGAGGTCGCCTCCCTCCTTGATGAGTTCTAATATGAGATAGCCGAATACATCCTTGCCATTACTGCCGCTAGGATCGTGCTCGTCGCCAATGAGAGAACTCTCAAACTCGTAGTCATACATCAGATAGTCCCCGCCCTTGTTTGCGGTCAAGTCCACCATCATGACCTCCAAGCTCTCGTCAATCAAGAACACCTTGGCCTTGTTAGAGATGCATGCTATCACAGGTGCCATACGATCGTCGAGGACGGCTTGGTGCCGGTCTATAAGTCTCTCGATCGCCTCGTCATCCAAGCTGCCTGGTTTTCTATCAATCAATTTATTGCTTAACATCAGCTTCAACACGGAGTCCAACTTGATGATTTTCTCGTCTGCGTCCAAAAAAGAAGAAATCTCCTTGAGTGTAATTGTGACGGGCTGCTTGGCCACGGGTTTCGGGGACTTCGAAGCAGATTTGCTCGATAAAGGCGATTGAGGCGACTGGGGGTTCGATTGAGGGACACTTGGTCTGCTTAATGCTGGCTTTTGTGCAATGTGCTGTGCATTGCCTGTTTTGGGTGACTGAGGGTGGCTTCTAGACTGCGGCTGGGACGGAACTTGCGGTAACTGTGCCTGTGGCGGCCGGCTAGTCACTTGTGATTTTGAAACAGAAACTGGTTTTGCTGGAACGGCAGAAGATGGTGGCACGGATGGCAGCGCAGGAGGTTTTGGTGCTGCCTGGCTTGGTTTCAGTAAATTGGCAAACGCCGTGTTCAACCTCAAATTCTTGAGTTCGGGCGAATGCTGACTTTTAAACACCGGTTGTTCCACAGGCGCCTGGTCGGCGTATGCCATGATAGCTGAGGCCTGCTGAGCGGCAATGTATGATGCCAGCTGTTGCTGTATCTGTGGAGAATATTGCATCTGGTGTTGAGGCGGCTGACCGGGTCCGCCCATTGGCATTTGTCTGTATGCAGCATTATTGTGCTTTTGGCGGGTTCGGACCGGCGAAGTCGACGAATGATGATGTTGGTGATGATGCTGATGATGATGCATTGGATTTTGGCCCTGAACAGGCATCATGTTGTGCGGTCCATTTGCCTGCAATGGGCCCTGGTTGACATTTGGCGAGGAGAGTCCTTTTTTCAATCGTGTTGGTGGCATGTACAGCGGCTTACTGCCGAATGTCGGCACAAGATTATCGAACTTCTGAATTTGAGAGTGCAACTGGTAGTTTGAGTTGGACTTGTTGAAGTTCCGGTTAGACCCCGTCTTGAATTGCGGGCCGCTGGAACTGACGGGTGAGTTCTGGCCATACGGCTCAAACCTCGGCACTTTTCTGTTCCAAATGTACTCTCTGTTATTCCACGGAACCCCTTGGAACCAAGGCATGGCCTGGATCTCAGGGATCGAGGGTCTCTTTTGCGGCTCGAAAACCAAAATACTTTCGATAATGTCTTTCACCATGTTTGGTATGGTCTCTCTGTATGAATACGATACACTAATAATCTTCTCAAATGTGAGGTACTCGGTAGTCCCTTTAAAAGGAGGAACTCCGTTGAAGAACTGAAAAAGAATGCATGCTATGGCCCAGATATCGGTCTCAAATCCACACAAATTGTACTTGAGAAGCTCTGGCGGAACGTATTCGGCAGTGCCGACGAAAGAGCCCTTGCGTTCCAGGCGACCATTTTGCTGATCCTCGTTGACAGAGTCATATGTGATTTTCTCGTCATTTTGGTCCTCGTCGTCGCCCAAAAGCTTAGCCGCTCCAAAATCGGTAATCTTCAAGTTGAAATCGTACCCGACCAAGATGTTTTCGGGCTTCAAGTCCCGGTGGATCACGCCCTTCAGATGAATGAACTTCACCGCATCCAAGATCTGGAGCATGTAGAACCTCAGCACCTGCTCCAGGAGCGAGCCAAACTTCGAGATAATAGAAAGCAATTCGCCATATTCGGCAAAATCAAGCACAAAAAAAAGACTCAGTTCGTCCTGGAACGTATAGTACAATTGCACAATGCCAGGATGCTGTACACCCAACCGGTGCAACGTGGTCTTCTCGATATTCACATACTTGATCTTACCCTCCTGCACTATGTGCTTTTTCAGTAGTATTTTGACCGCATATGTCTTTTTATTGTAAAGATCCACCGCCAGATAAACTGTCGAGTATGAGCCCTCGCCGATCCGAGTTCCAAACTGATAGTCTCTTGCTGTGCGTCTTCTTGGGGGGCCCCCATTTGACGCCAGCTGGCTTGCCGGTGATTTGTGTTGCTGATTGCCAGCATACGTGGCGGGATTCGAGTGGCCAATTTCCGACATTTGTGAAAGAAAGTCGATGTTGGTGAAAAATCAAGAATCCGGAATCTCGTGTAGTATGTTAGTGTTTCTGAAATACAGGGCTAGAGGCCAGGTGCGCAACCGGTTTGGCAGGTGGAGGCTCGGCGAGTAAGCCAGGCCCAGCAGCGGTAGACAAAATGAAAAATGTATGAGAATTGAGAATTGAGAAAACAAAATTGTGGGAAATGCGTGGGCGAAAGCCATGTCTAGGCGAATCTCTATACGCGGACTTGTCTCAAACTTTTGAATTGAGATAAGCGGAGAAATTATTTGCTTCCTTCAAAAGATAATTGTCATTTCAGTAAGTCTTGGCGGTGATCAATTTATATTTATTCATTTTGATGAGCTTGAAAGAAACTGTCTGGTTTAAATTCCGAGCTTTGAACCATGCCATAGCGTTTCGGCCGTGCCCCGGCCCTGGGATCCCTGGGTTTCGTCGCTATCAGCAATGAACCATTCGTAATGATTGGAGGTTGAACGTTAGCTAAAATCGTTGTATGCCGAGTAACATACTCAACCCCCACAATAGATCAGTTTTCAGCTTGCTCTGTCTCTATGTTGTGGAAGCTGCTTGTCCATTCACCCCTGTTCATATTTCAAGAGCTGAAATAGCATGTTGGATCGAAAGCTCAAGGATTGCCATGTAACCCTCCTCTCCATTAATATTATAGCACGACGGTCCAGATATTCAACTATTCAGAGGAATTTCTACTACTTGGTAGTTGCCAGGATTCTTCCTCCGAGACAGAATGCGTTGGAGTCGGTATATCTGAATTCTCTAGATTCAAAGGAATATGGCACGATTCAGAACACGGCCTCTTTGGCAGCCATCGTACGTCTGAATTGGATGAGGTCCATGTTAACATGCAGAAGTGCAAGAAAGCACAAGAAGGGAGGTTGAGCACGAGGACTCACCATAATGAAAGCTCCAAAGCAGAGAGGATTTATATTTAGAGATGCTTTTGCCGATGCTTGCTTTTAAGTGAAGCCTCGAATACATCTTGGGTGTGGCAGACCCGGGGAGTTAGTTGGCGATGAACCTCAACATTATTGCAAATATGCTCATGTATGCGAGGCAGAGCCAGACTTGAATCTTTGGGGAAGGATGTGGAAGAGCTTGTGGCAATCGCTAGGAACTTGAGCATTAAAGTTCTCGCAAAGATTCCCTCTGACACTCGGACGAATGTGGAACGGCGTGTGGGGAAGTTCGATTTTGAGGGGCCGGTATGCGAGTGTATTGCTAGAAGATACCTGCTTGAGGAGCTCTGCAGATCTGCATAGCAGCATCTTGTTTAAACCTTTGTGGAGTACACCCTCTCGCTGAGCCGTATATCTATTGCTGACAAGTCTAATTTTGAGGATCCGAAGCAACAATGGACGCGGTAGGTGCTCTGTGAGAGACAAAAACTTAACGCCTTGATTATTACTGTCTCTCGCGACAGACAGATGCTGGATCCCAAAATGTGATCAAGAAGAGGGTGTTCTGTAGCAGACGGCACATTCTTCGCCCTTGGCGAAAATATCAGGGAAGTGGACGGAGCACACATAATTCTTACATACCGGGCTCGGAATATTTCGAGCTGGCAATCGGAAGAACATCAAGACGCAGACTCGCGTCAAGCTTGCTCACATTTTCGCTTAGACATTAATCGGCGAAAAAGAAAAGTAGTTTAGTGTCAAACTGTGGTATAATATTTAAGCGTCAGAAGCACAGTAGCTGAAAGGCCCCGTCTATCGTCCGCGTTGTTCCTGTTGTGTTAATAATATAACTTTTTTTCGTACTATTAAATAGGAGGTAAATACAACTATAGGAAAAGCTGAACATCGATACCACATTTCAATATGGCTTCTGGAATTCTGTTTGCATCTCCGATAGATCAGACCTCTATTGTCGTACACTTAGTGAGTATATTCTCATCTGCATTTCTGCCTGTCATTGTCGAGACATAAGTGTGATCGGGTCAGACTTTTGCTTAGCGCTCACTTGTAGAGCTTAATGATGAGATCTTCCATTTTTAGACTGGTCTTAGTCTTAATCTCGGGGTTTCTGAGAGCACACAGTTATAACCAACGGGTTGCAACGCTGTCTAGAAGCAGCACTGGCTGCGACTTTGGCTGCAACACCACCCCATTATTTCTCTCCGGCACAAAGCAAAAAATCTTGATCATTGTAGTAATACTAGGCTTTTGAATGGTCTTCATATTCGTCAGACATTGCTTAAATATTCCACGAACCTTCTCTCATGATCATCAAAACTGCCTTGCTTCCTCCATTTCATAAGCACTAGATTCCACAGTCGTATCAGACTACTGGTAATCGGTTAGTCACTGGCATCGGCCCCGCGATTCGCGGTGCACCTCTTCGAGCCGACACGTCCAAGCTTCAAATTATATATTGTTTATCAAGATCTGACGCAAAGTTCAGAAACCAAATAAAAATGCTTGTGTCTGCCTCGAGAAGCAGGCTTTTGAGCAAAACTTTTCCGGTGGGTGCGTCCAGATTTCTACATCGAACATCGGGGCCCGATCAGATCTTGAAATTGTTTGATTCGCAGAAGTATTTCGCAAACTTCAATCTGAACGGACATCTGATCTTTTCTGCCCCCGGCGTTGGGCTCTTCAAAAATAACTTTCTCACGACTCCCGATGGCTTAGTGGACTTTTCAAAGTCCTCGCTATCCAAAGCTAAGAGCTTGGTCACTGCCATGATCCTAGAGGCAAATAATACCGAGCAAGGTAAGCTCACATATATCAGAAAACTAGATCAACTAAGTGATACATTGTGCCGTGTCATCGACGTAGCCGAATTCATCCGAGTAGTGCATCCGAGCCAGAAGTGGGTAGACGCCGCTCAAAATACCCACGAGATGATGTTTGAGTATATGAACCAGCTCAATACTAATGTCGAACTATATCTGACGCTATGTTCGGTTTTGGATCTGTATGTCGCCAAAGATTTGAGTGACGAGGAGATCGAGGTCGGGAAGTACTTGAGACAGGATTTTGAGCGTTCCGGTATCGCCATGGACCCGGCGACTCGGAAGAACTTTGTCATGATCACGCAGCAGATTTCTCTTCTAGGGTCGCAATTCAACAACGAGATCCAGAGCATGGAGTCCTTTTGGGTGCCTGTTCCTAGGCACGAGTTTGAGCAGCTCGATTCTGGCTTGAAAAAAGAAATCTTGCTGTTCCAAAGCAAGGCTCCGCTGCGTTCAGGTACTGATATCATGATACCCTTAGCCGGACACGTTCCCTCGATTATTCTCTCGCTGTGCTCATCGCCAGAAATCCGCAAACGGGTGTGGATTGCCCTACATAACTCCTCGAAGGACCAGCTCGACACACTTAACTCGTTTTTGAAATACAGGGCCCTTCTTCTGAATATGTTGGGTTACCGGTCCTTTTCCCATTACCAGCTCGAGCACAAGATGGCTAGGACTCCTGAAAACGTCATCACTTTTCTCAAAAACATTCAAAAAAGTCTTCTCATCAGGCAGGGAGGTGTTCTTCATGAGATCAAACAGCTCCATGATTTGAAAGTGCCGCCCCAAAGTGAATCAGCCAAACGAATGCCCGACAAGCAAGTAGTCGAGGACGTCAAGCCTTGGGATCGTGATTTCTTGTTAGCTAAACAAAGCGTGGAACACATAGATGAGGCTCCGTCCCAGGATATTTCCGAGTACCTCTCGGTCGGGTCTATCATGAGTGGTCTCGATAAACTCTTCCGCAGTATCTACAACGTTGCGCTTGTTCCTGAGAAGACACTCAAAGGGGAAACGTGGGATCAGAACCAGGTTCGCAAATTGAGCTACGTCGACCTAGCAAGCGGCAGTACGTTGGGCCATTTGTACGTGGACTTCTGGTCACCCAAAGTTTTGCCCTCGCATTTCACCATAGTGTGTTCTCGGGAATTGAACACTGATATTGGCAGTGAAAGTAGCGAAGACCTTTCGAAAGAAGTACATTTAAATGGCGAGCAAGACTACCAATTACCGGTGATCTCGCTCGTGTGCAACTTCCTGAGCACCTCTAATTCTAGGTTGGGTCGTTTGAAACTTGACCGCGACTGTCCCACGCTCTTATCCCTTGATCAGGTCGACACCATCTTCCATGAAATGGGCCATGCCACCCACTCCATGCTTGGGCGTACCCGGCTTCATAATTTGTCAGGAACAAGATGTGCCACTGATTTCGTGGAGTTACCTTCAGTGTTGATGGAGCTGTTCAGTAGTGATCCTCGAGTTCTCTGCAAGATTGCGAAACATTACAAGACGGGCGAACCGTTGCCTGAGAGATTGCTAAAAAGTTACCAAAAGCAGTCAAAAGTCCTTAAGCACACTGAAACATATATGCAATCTAAGATGGCTCTTTTGGATCAGGCACTTCATAACGAGAACATTGTCGATCTTTCTGACGAGCAGGCGTTTCAAAATTTCGACTCGACGCAAGTATATCACAGTCTCGAGCGACAAATGGAAGTATTTGCTGATCAGTGGTCAACATGGCACGGAAAATTCCCCCATCTTTTCTCGTACGGGGCTGTGTATTACTCGTACCTTTTGGACCGCGCTATCGCGGAAAAGATTTGGAAAGGTCTTTTTGAAAACAATCCTTGGAGCAGAGAAGCGGGTGAAAAATACAAGCAAAGCATCTTGAAGTGGGGCGGGACGAGAGACCCGTGGGTATGTTTGGCCGACGCTCTAGATGATAAGGCTTTGGCAAAAGGTGATGCGAAAGCCATGGCAATCATTGGTGACTTATGATGCACATCTGTTTCTAAGCTTTTTTGACTTTTTTGCAAAAATGGAAAAACGAAGATCAGGCGTTAAGAAATGTGACTTCGCTTGATTGTCATCCACCACCCCACCCATTTCCTGTCTCATGTCGCCCGCCTTGTTGCAAAGCAGTGTTGTTATAGATACAGTATTACTAATTATTACACTTTTTTTTGGTATTAGTAATATAAAAAGAAAATATTACAATATTACAAATAACTACAAATAATTACAAATATATGAAGTTCTTGCATAGTATAGTACGACTATGCCTGCTTTTCGCCTCAATGCACCCATTCAGCTCTCACCTACTCACGCAGTTTTCGATCATAAACCATTCTCAATATTATTTTAGCGATTATATACTATTCGAAACTTAATTTCGGTAGATCTCTTCATCTTTCCTTGAATCGGAGAAGCTTCCGAGACCGTTATCTAATTATGGACCTTTCTTGAGCCTGGAAACACTATATTCCAGCTTGCTTAAAAGTAGACTATTTGTCGAGTTTTAAGTCTCTGCATCGCTAGATTCTGCATTTTTCAACTCTGCATCATGTCTAGAATAACAAGTCTCTGCATCGCCGAAATCGAAATCGCCAAAACCTGGTAAGTTGCGTGTAGTATCCAAAGACTCTGCTTCGCTCGTGTCCCCAAGTTTTGCGTACGACTGACAACGAAATCATCCACCGCGCTCGATCCTATTGAAATCTGCAAATAACTGATTTGAGCACACGTTGTCTCGCTCGTTGTCATTGATAGTTGCTCATTTTGCCTCTCAGGGCAGGATCTTTTCCTCCCATTATCCAGGTCTAGATGTTGACGATATCAGCAGTTTGCTTCACCCACACAACACGTAGGTTGCTTGGTGGTGGAGTTCAGAGGTTATAAATGATCCTGATCCTGATCATCGGCAGCTTCCGACTGTGGTAGGGGGTCAAAGTAGACACTTGCCTCGTCTGTAATAATAGCCAACATCTTGATTGTCTGCGGTTGAAATCTGTTTCGCTAACTATGCTCTTCACTTAAGAGAAAGGAGATTCCGAGGAAGAGGACATCGCCATCATGGACAAAAGATCTCGGGCCATCCTGAAGACAGTAGGAAACGTTGAGTTTGTAGTACTCCCGAATATGGTTCTTGACTTTGGCATTCTCTTGCTGCAAGTACCTCCAGAGTTCGCTCTTACCGTCATGGTCATCGTCATCACCGAGCTAACTCGCGTGATAAAAAAATGCAAACACGCATTTTCTGTAATCTTTAGCTCAAGTTTTCTTTCCTTCCCTTTCGCGGCCACCCCGGCAATGGAGTTTATCGGTCACTTCGCCTTTCCGTCCAGCTTCCCTCAAACCTTTAAACTTTCATTGAAAACTATATTTTTTTTGTAATTATTTGTAATTATTTGTAATATCGCCTCTATATTACAAATACTTTTTTAAAAATATTACAATTTGTAATAAACCATATTAGTAATAACTATTACTAATAATTACTAAATTTCTAATTATTACGCGCGAGAAATTTGTAATTTAACATCACTGTTGCAAAGTGCATATGACGGTCTAGCATGACTTCTTCTTTCGTCAACCTTCCTTTGATACACTGATGAAGGCTGTTTGGGTTCAAAGGAATTACAAAACTCGCGTTTTTTGATATTGCTGAAACCTCGAAACTACTTGGATCTGACTACACTGGCTCAAATCAATTGTTGCAAAATGGTCCCGAGCTCCATGTACACTCCATTTTTTTTCAACGTGCGCGGATATCCTTCACTTCTCACGCACCACCCCAACGGAGTGACAGGTTTCAACGCATTCGATCCTAGATGCTTTTGCTGAAAACGGCACGACGGTATGCGAGCTCGTTTAAAAGTACATCTGCGCTTAAACGGCCAGTTTTTGACGTCAAAGGGATCATTGCACGCAAGGATGAGATGAGACTGTCGATATCCCGAAGGTGCGATAGCAGTTGCGACAAACTTGAGTTTCTTATTAGTAATAGAGACGCGGAAGTGGCACTCAACAACGAAAAAACCCTGTTTACAAGCACCAGAAAAAAACTCGGCTTTGAGTTGGCGAAGTTGCTCAAGTCTCCGCAAGGCCAAGTCGAAGATCAAAAGGCTGCTTTGCAGCTGCAACTATTGCACTTGAAACTGCAAATTTCTGCATTGGACGAGAAACTTAAAAATTTATCCGAAAGTATACACGATGCTGTTGAGTCTCTTCCGAACTGGATCTCCGACTCTGTGCCGAAGGATGCAGAAGTGGCTGAGTTGTGTGAGGTCATCAATGGTGATTCCGTAGAACAAATCGAACGCTCTATGCCCGTTTCCGAACATGATCACCGGACAATTGGTCTCAAATTGGGGCTTATGGAGTTCGAAAACGCCGCCAGGATCTCAGGCTCTTCGTGGTATTATCTCATCAATGATGGGGCACTTCTAGAACTGGCGCTAGTCCAATACGCCTTGTCTAGAGCACGCCAATCTGGGTACAAGATGGTAATCCCGCCTTCGATTGTTAAGTCCGAGGTTGTTCATGCGTGTGGATTCAAGCCACGTGACAAGAATGGAGAGAAACAGGTGTACACTGTTGAAGGTGAGCCGTTATCGCTTACGGGCACCGCTGAGATTCCATTAGGAGCACTCCATTCTCAGTCTACCGTTGAGACACCCCTCAAGTATGTGGGAGTTTCTAGAGCTTACAGAGCCGAGGCCGGCGCAAGGGGCAAAGACACTGCGGGGTTGTACAGAGTGCACGAGTTCACGAAAGTGGAGTTGTTTCATTTCACTACTCCGGAGAAGTCTGAGGCTGATCTTGAATATTTACGCGCTTTCCAAACATCTTTGATCCGAGATCTTGGCCTCAAGGCCAAACTTTTGAACATGCCCACGACCGATTTGGGGGCACCCGCAATGAAGAAGTACGATTGCGAGGCATGGATGCCTGGGCGTGGATCTTGGGGGGAACTCACAAGCTCCTCTAATTGTGGAGATTACCAGGCCAGGCGTCTTGGAATCAAACAAAAGTCACAGAGCGGTAAACTTGAGTATGTTCACACGTTGAATGGAACGGCAATGGCTGTGCCCAGGGTCATTGTTGCCATACTTGAGCAATTCTACAGTCTTGAAACAAACACCGTCCGAATCCCTGAAGTGCTCCGGCCATATATGGATGGCAAGCATGAAATTACAGGGCAGTAAACCGGGGATTTTCTGCCTACACATGTAAATAGACATAATGTACATTAAACAGTCACCAGGACTTCTCATTGTGGACGTCATTTTCATGAGAACTGTGGTCTTGATACCCTCCTTTTTGAAAAGAAATTGGAATATGTTCAAAGAAAAATGGTATGTCGAAGGTACAGCTTGCTATCACACCGGCAATCTATTAGTGTGCGATACACAACTGCCTACTGAAATCTTCAAGGCCACTATCCGTTATACCACTGTATTCCCATCCACAAAATTCTCCTCGTCAGAGTTATTGATCACAATGTCCCAACTGGAGGTCTCATGCGCAGGCATACTTGTGACCCGGGAGTGTCTTTGTAACGGCGTGATGACTCGTCTGTCCCTTTCTGGGATTGTCTGAAGTTTTGGTTTGGAGTTGTACTTGCCAGCATCCATGTTGTCGATATTTCTTTGGAGAGCTTCAGACTCCTCGCCCAACTCGAGAAATTGCGACTTTAGCTCGGTGAACAATTGCAACTTCGTATCATAAAGACCCTCTAGCTTCGCATACTTCAACTCGAGGTCAAAACATGCTTTTTGCAAGTCTTGGTGTTTAGCCGAAAGTTTCTCGCAGGAGTCTTGAAGCTCAGCCTGAGTTTGTGTGCTTTGAGTCTTGTCACCATCTCCACCATTTGTAGATACTATATTTCGTTCCAAAAGTCTTTCTATTGTCTTGGTCTGGGACTCTAGTAAGGTCTTGAAGCGTGTTACCGAAACCACGATTTGCTCAGATAATCCAGCACATGTGTCCTCTTCTTGCGACTCCAAAGCTTTTGAGTTTTTCGCCACATTGAGATGCTGGAGAGAGTCAAGCACCTCACTGAGCTTGGCGTTGACCTGCTTGGAATTTTCCTGCGCCAAAGATTCAACCCTACTTCTAAATTCTCCAAATGTATTTTGTACTTTGAGACCTCCGAGCTGGGTTTCAATCGTCAGCAATTTTTCTAGCAAAGCCACGTCAAGAGATGAACTTTGTGGAGAACTAAAAGTGTCGAATTTACTCAATATCTCAGTTAGTTGTCGCTGAGTCTCTTCTTGTCTCGAATAAAGCTGTTTAACTGCACCTTCTACCTTCAAAGAATCCCTTATATCATGTAGCGCATCCAAAATTTTACCAACATCCGTTTTAGTAGCATTCCCCTCCTCGGTCACCTCCTTAGAATACTCGGCAATACTACTAAGTACCCTATTTAGGTTTTGATTATTGTTTTTCAGTCGGTCATACAACTGCTCAACATCGACCTGTGTCTGTCGGCTTTGTGCCTCAAGAGAATTCAAGCAGCTCAATATTTCTTCGTGTGAGCCATGTATATGCTCGAAGTGATCGTCGATATTGTCACTTTGAAGAAAACTGAGCCTACCAACACTCGCATTACTATTTTTATACGGAGACACTGGCTTTAAACTGTTTCTTTTTGGGCTCGTATTGGGCGTACGTGCATGCAGATCAGACAAGTTATGGCCCCGATCTCCTTTTTCATATTCGCTCATGGTTGTAGTGAGTGTAGGTACTGATGAAGTGATTTTGCTGAAATGTAAATATACGCGGTCTAAGTAGGTGCGCGTGGCACGCGTATCAGATCTGTAAAAGAGCATTTATATACCCTACAAATACAACTCATGTAACTTAATATCATTCAAAAATATATAACACTTCTGACTGAATTAACTTACTATTCTGCGAAGAATGTTCTCCGTCTGCACGCAATTGTACCAGCCGAATTGAATACACAGATCTTCCCACCTGTCACTGATCAGAACCCAAATTTGCTTTTGAAGGCCAGAGAGTAGATTGTTTTTTTCAGAGAGTCAACCGTATCGGACATGGCCTCAGAAAACCCATTTGCGTAGTTGTTCATCTGCTCTTCAACAGAATCTAGACCATCTCGCAAGCCGCGTACAAATCTCTGTGTTCCGATTGCATACGGATTAGTCAGCGCCGATTTTTTCGTTGGTTCAGCGTAAGCGTTGGGATCTTTGGCTTTTGGGGCACTCGTGCCTCCATACGCACCGTAGGACATATTTGGATTTGCTTCGGGACTGATATTGTAGGCCAACTGACTCTCGGGATGCTTGGCAGGTTTACGATTTGGTCCTGCAATCAAGGCAGTCAAATCCTTGCTCGAAATGTACGTGATCTGACCCTTGGCCCACAGCAATGCACCTGACGTTGGTTTGGGAGGGATCACCGCAGTATCGTTGAAGAGCATGTCTGTTGGTTTCTGCTTAAATGGTTTATTCTTGGAGTCATCGTACAAGAACAAATTGACCACTTCGGTCGAACTGACCTTGATGAAAATCTCCCCTGAGTAAAGCACGCTAGATGTGAGAGCAGCTCCGCTTTCAAACGCTGGCTTTAATCTAGAAAATACATCCGAAGGTATCTTCACGTCGGCGACATCGCTTAAAGAGGGAAGAGAAAAGATCTTGACAAACCCGGATCTGGTCACGCACGCCAACGCAGCACCTTTGTCTCTGAACGTGATCAAGCCACTGCTTATACACGCTTCATCCACCACTTTGTGAGACAATTTCTGTTTTGGGGTCTTCAACACTCGCAAGTCTCTGGGGGATGACACCACAATGAGGCCTGGAATTAAAATGTTATGGCCCAATTTCTGGAACATTTCCAACGTCGCAACGGCTGACTCGCCACTCGACGCATTGACGGGCATAATTCGATTCAAAGCCGCTTCGGTCGTGATATCTGCGTTCTTGTAATTGAGGCCCAAGGTTTTATCTGCGAAAACGGCCTCAAAGGCACCGTTTCTTTGCGGAACAATCTTAAACGTGAGGAAGTTACCCCCGGCATTTGTGCCGAGGAACAAAAGCAATGATGAGAACCCATCCTGACCATACTCCATGATCGCAAACTCGATAGCAGTGACGTAGCATTGGCCGGTTACAGAAGGAAGGTGCTTGGTCACGGACTCCAAGTTCAATATCACGGCCGGACCCCTAGAAATGTCGCAAACGATCAATCGGCCAGACTGGTACCCAATAGCAGCAAAGCCTGCATTTGACATCATCAAACAGGTAATTTTATCCTGGGCAGAAAGACTTAGCAAAGTTGTCGGGGCAAACGAGGGTTGGGGGAACTTTCCTGATATTCTTTGGCTCAAATCGATAATTGAAGCATCGCCATTCGTGTGTAAAACGGGGCATCTTGAGTAGTCCAGTCTGGCCGGGGTA
>JAKTWD010000664.1:0-31990 GCA_030581935.1 Metschnikowia corniflorae
ACATGTCTTTCTGATGGCCTGTTCAAAGCAAACTCGCCCTCTTTCGTTCTTCGTATCTCCTCGGGAATATAATCTGTATCGCGAACGTTTCTGACTGTCGAGTTGGGGTCTTTGGGATGATACAAATCTTCGAATTCTTGATTCGTGAGTCCCAAAATCTTCTCCTTTAATTGAAGCCTAGCTCTGTAAAATGGAGACATCACGTTCTCTCTGCCATCATTCCATCTGTAAAAGAAAGAAAAGTACACTAGAAGCGATCCTGTGAGGAAGGTGCCAAACCACCGAGTTCCTGTGTTGAGCCTTTGGTTTGTGTCGACTTTTCTTAGCACCATATACTGCCCTGGGTATAGAGAAGACATAGGCCTTGGTGTATAGTTTAGCCTCTTCATTGTCTCGTTGACTTTTTTGTATTGTGTGGGAGTTTTAGGCAATGAAGAGAACCCTTGAGGAGCATCTCTAGGTACCTTGAACTCCGATGGATACCCTTCTGCTGGACGTAAATCAGTAGGGTCATACGGATTATAAGGAGCTTTTGGAGCAACCCATCCTTTTGGGTTCGGCCTTCTTTCAAAATCGTCCGACATAGCGAGCCTCTAGATGTTCAAGCTTGTGAGAGTAAATGGGAGTGAGATCGTTTAGCTGGAGATCGCGCACCTCCTCATGTACGATGCACGTCAAAGCGCTTTGAGATATCTGTTGGACTCTTCTCATTTACTTGTCTCTCAAGGATTGAAGAAGCTCGGATAGATGAATATTTGAAATTATTCAAGAGCTTTAAGCGGCGATTCTTCACTCTTGATCAAATAAAAAGCACAATTTCAGCAAAAGAATTTTTACGAGAATGCAATGTCTGAGTGAAGCATGCGCACTTGAATTTGCAACATCCGAAATTAAAATTGTGATACACTAAATTTGCTGTTTTAAAAATCATTTAGTGGATGATTCTGAGATGGTAAATATTATCAGCAATTAAGTACCACAAAAAATAGACAGAGCAGGTAAAATATGAAAAACCTGAATAAGACCGTTCTTGAATCTCTTCATTTCAAAATTTCCGAACGCCCCACTAATAAGGTTCTCGCAAAGGCGCGGTGAGCGCGAGACAGATCGACACGAAGATACACCAACATAACAACGTAACATTACTTTTTGCAGCGACATGCGATATCTTGACGAATTCCTCCGATTTTTCTCATTGGAGACCCTAGATATCAGACTAAATGCTCCAAAGGATTTGGCGAAAAAGAAACTGGTAATTGCAAGAGCCAACCCGCAGTCCCGATGGCACACGCTTGAGTTCAGATTCTATCTTTTGGTTTTCGCTGTAGTTGTGCCATTGATGTACAAAACGGCCATGGAGGCTTCTAACGAGACTAATGCAAACTATCCCCGCTTCAAACATCTTTTGAGCGATGGCTGGATGTTTGGCCGGAAGGTGGATAATTCAGATCAGCAGTACAAGTTCCTTAGAGACAACTTCTGGTTGATCTGGGCAATCTTGCTTAGCCATACAACCTTGAGGAAGGCTACGTCATACCTTTTTGAGTTTAAAAGATCGCAGTTCGATTTATGCTTTGGATGTGTTTTTCTATGGACATTACACGGTACAAATACATTACGCATATCGGTTCACATAGCAGTCGTGTATGCCATGGCGAGGTATATCAGCCAGGCAAAGACGGCGAAGATTTGTCTCTGGACCTACGGAATTGCAACTCTCTTCATAAACCACAATCTCAAGGATGTCCCCACAAACATCGCCTTTATCGATAAAGGATTTCACGGTATCGTTACGCGTTGGGATGTTTTTTACAATTTTACACTTCTTCGCATGCTATCTTTTGCATTGGACTTTTTGGATAGAAGAGGCCAGATTCATCAAATTGATAGTGTATTGGACTTGTCTAATCCTTCTTCCGGAAAGGAATCCACTCAGTTGCCACCAGATTTAGATGACCGTGCGAGGCTTGATGCACCTCTTCCTATGGAGGACTATTCTTTTGCAAACTACATTGCATATCTCACGTATGCGCCTCTATTTATTGGTGGCCCTATCATTACGTTCAATGACTACATGTATCAGTCGAACTACCATCAAGCGGCATCCACAAAAGACCTTAAGAGAATTATGATTTACGGTGCCCGCCTCATGTTCTGTGTTTTAGTTATGGAGTTTTTGTTACACTTTATGTATGTGGTAGCAGTCTCGAAAACGAAAGCATGGGACGGTGACACCCCGTTCCAAATCTCGATGCTAGGGATGTTCAACCTCAACATTATCTGGCTAAAGCTTCTAATTCCCTGGCGCTTGTTCCGATTTTGGAGCTTGCTCGATGGAATAGATCCACCGGAAAATATGATTCGGTGCATGGATAACAATTACTCTGCTGTGTCTTTCTGGAGAGCGTGGCACCGCTCTTACAACAAGTGGGTACTTCGCTACATTTACATACCAATGGGAGGCGCTGGTGCAGGCACCGGCGGCTACACATCAAGGATTGTCAATTCGTTGTTAGTTTTCAGCTTTGTTGCTGTATGGCATGACATAGAACTAAAGCTTCTCATGTGGGGCTGGCTAGTAGTTCTTTTCCTACTTCCGGAGATTTTCGCAACGGCTTACTTCAAAAAGTTCCACACCAGATCATGGTATCGGCATCTATGCGCAATTGGGGCTGTCGTCAATATTTGGATGATGATGATCGCAAATCTATACGGCTTCTGCCTCGGAAACGACGGAACTGTCGCTCTTCTCAAGGCGTTGGTGAGCACCTCCACCGGCTTGTGCTACCTTGCTTTGTCCTCGGGTGCATTATTCGTAGGTGCACAAGTCATGTTTGAGATGCGAGAGGCGGAGAAGCGGAGAGGAGTCGACGTGAGATGCTGAGAGCAAAATAATCGAGTCTGCTCTGGTTTTTCTTGATGGAGTGTCACAATTTGTAAGGCTGGTGTGCACTTGGAGAAGAGAGATGGAATTCGCTAGTGATAAGAGTATTTACCGGATTGTCCCTACAAAATTACCTGAGCCGAACAAATAATATAGCTGTTATTCGGATAGACTTTTCTCAATCATGTTTTTTGAACTTCAAAAATATTTATTTTCTGCTACAGTTTGCTAGTTTCAATAATCTCGAACACACGCGTTTATCAACTGGTCTGTGTAGCTGATGAGAAGCTCACACCACCAATTTCAAATTCTACCAATAAACAGATCAACACACAACAACCACCATTTTGCACATGTCACCTCCTACCCCTGTAAGAATCCGAGCAGAGGTCCAGAGCATTTACAAAGACCAATTTGAAAATCCACAGAAATATAAATGTTCGTTAAAGGCACTATCACAACTGGAGTGCACGTTTAAGATCTCATCAAACAATAAAGTCCTGGAAACGATATGTATACCATTTAAAAGGATTTTCCATCGATGCCTACAACCATACACAAAAGTGTCGAATGGCACGAAAGTGAAAGGCGAGAGGTGGGTCAATATTGAAGTCACAAATCTGCAGACCAATGACGCCATTAAAACCAAGTATGGCGACGAGATACAAAAATTCCTCAAAGCAGAGGTGGACCTTGCAAAGTGGCTAGAGACACAGGCAGAGAGTGATCTGTGATTCTAGTACAAGGTGTTGGTCGTCATACTAGAAGCGAGACCTAACACTAAACTACAAAGAAAAAAGTATTCGATCGAATATGAACGGTCGCGAGACTTGACTCAGCATTGCCCTCAGAATACTCCAGTACCAAAAGCTCTGCAATTTTTGCGCTGGAAGAATTGAAGCTTCTCTATTTAGTAAACGGAGCCCTCTGGTGGCTGGGATAACTTCTTGTTGGATGGCGATGCCATGGTCTTTCTCAATTCCAAAAGAACAATCTCCATGGAGCTGGACCTCTTCCAGTTTTTCAATGTGTCGAAATCACTCACCACGACATTGCCTTTGGAGTCAACGCACGGAAGATTTATTTTCGAAACGAACTTCACTAATGGTGGCTTTTCTGGGTACTCTTTCCCGCAAACAATGCTCAAAGAATAAATTCTGTTTTCGTGTGTGGAATGTGGCGGACCCAAAATGGTACCGTTCCAATTCGTCATGGTGATGTCATCTTGACTTGATAAACCATATGATATTGACTGGGCGCCGAGGCCTTTCTCGCCTTTTTCCAACTCCTCAAGAAGCTTAAAGTTTCTTGGTCTAGCCAGTTAGTAAGTAATCTTTGAAAATGAATTATGCCATTAGAGGTATTTAAAATTCGTACATTTTTGACATGGTAATGGGATGTGGCGTTCCTGATTCTGGGGTTGTATCGTGCTTCGGAGCCTACGAGGTCGCCCGAGGTGCACCGATGCAAGTAAGGTGAGGTGATAGCAGTTGGATCGATATGAGGCTGCCCCACACCTCAGATAAATGTGAGCAAGGGTCGACAGTTTCTATTAAACGAAAAATTTGATTTGGAGTAAAATCATTTTTTTCTCTGCTTCATGAATAATTAGAGCAATACACGAAGAATTTTGAAAAGAATTCTAATTATTGTGACTGTTGCACGAGTATTAGTCTGTCGAGTCCTCTCAGTGGGCATGCCAAAGAGAGCGCGCAACAGGCCTCTAAGTTGTTCCCAGTGAAATATACCACAGTTAACCACTGTCCCTGTACCAAATTGTGAGCGATGCCTGAGAGCAATCTGTCGTCTTTTTTGGACCATCCACTGCGTTTAGAAGGAACGCACGGCTCTCAAAGGGAAAATGTGGCTCGTTTGGAGTACGAGCTAGCGTCCATGAAGACGGAGAAACGGCTTCTCGAACAAAGTAAAGAGGCTTGCGTTGCACGGTACGAGCTGCTTCTCACACGAAAAAACGAGGAACTTTCACAATTACAAAGCAATTTCGACTTTGTCTATAAACAGAGGAAAGAGCTACAACTGAAGGTCAAGAACCAAGAGGATGTTGTCGGGAAGTCTGCGAGTGAAAGCGAAAAACTCATCATATCTCTCACAACCGAGAGAAAAGAGCTCGCAGCCAAGGTTGACAAATATGAACGACAGTTACTGAAAGTTGTAGGTCAATGCGAGCACTTGCGCTCGGATCTAAACCGTGAGCTATCGGCCAATGATCAATACAGAGACAGAATCAAAGTGCTAGAGGCTGAAAATAAAGATGTGTCTCAGTTACATGACAACGTCTTGCAAAGCTCCAAACAACTCAAGTCTCGCTTAGAGAGTGATTATACAAAGAGAAACGAGGGGTTGTCACTTCGTGTACTGGCCCTTCAGAAAACGAACACAGAGCTTCAGCACAAGTTTGACCTGCTCCTACAGCAGCGAACCAGTGTTGAAATTTTGAAGCAAAAAAATGCCACACTTTTGCAAAAGGTGGCCTCTCTTGATGCAGCGCAACATCGTGTCTCCCATTTGGAAGTCGCCAATGCGGAGTTGCAGGCAAAATTCGACGAGTTCTTTGGGATGATCAATGCTACAGTCAAGAGCAAGACGGACTCTTCCGAGGCCGAGGTCGTTACCGACTTTGTACACGCATACAAACAACTTCAAAATAAAAATCTAGTTCTCGTTGACAAATACAACGAATCCCAATCCGAGATCAACGAATTGCAACAAAATTATCAAGAATTGATGACTAAAGCTCAAAATGAATTCATACCACAGATCACTGCACTTAAAGAAGAGCTTTCATCGCTAAAAGTACAAACTGACGAACTCAAAAAAGCAAAGCTTCTTAACGCGAAGGAAATTGAATTTTTGAGACGGTCTTTGAAAGATTTGGATGAGCTCAACACGAAATCAAAGACAACTCCATCATCTCCAGGCTCCGACAACACCGAAAAGCTCGCCATGAATCAGTACTTGAGGAACTTGGAAAAGCTAGTCGACGACTATAAACAGGAAATTGAGGCGCTACGTAAAGGTGTTTCAAAGGAGATTCACAGCCATAACGCCCCCACAAAAAGGCCTAGGTTGCTTGATGAGGAGGACATCAGACTGAAACAAGCAAACACGCTCCGTAAGGAGAACCTCGAATTATCGTCAAAGCTCAAAAACCTCCAGGATGAGTGTGATATCTTGACAAAGAAACTTCAGATGGCCAAGGCAGACACCGGCCGCCCATCTCGCCAAATTTTAGAGTTACGGTCCAACCCTCTTGCTGCGGATCAGCTCATCAAGCAAGAGACACTACAATTGCTCAGGAAAGAAAACCTCGATTTGATCGCGAAGTTTGTCAACGAAGAGGCCGTTGAGTCCATCCCCAAATCTTTATTTGTGAGGCAAGAGAACGACAAAGATATCTTGCAAAACAAAATTGATCAACTTATGAAGAAAAACAACCGGCTCAAGTCAGTGTACGCAGACAAAAGTCGAGACATTGTCGCCATAATATCACGTTTTTTCGGCTACTCCATCGAGTTCATCCCCAGCCCAGTCAACCCAAACGATTTGTGCTCGAAAATCAAACTTGTTTCGAGGTATATTTCACAGAACAGTCCTAATCTGAGCGTTCCCTACCTCATTATCGATGTGCCGTCGAGGTCACTTAAAGCCCATGGGAACTCTGAATTTAAGACTATGTGTGAAGAGTTAGTTGATCGTTGGGTGAGCGAGAAGCATCAAATTCCTTGCTTTTTGAGTGCATTAAACTTGATGATCTACGAGGAGCATGGAAAGGTGTGAAAAAATCTGCTTCTCATACAATGTGTAGGCAATGTAGGATGGGTGAAACGTATTTAACAGTTTGCCTGAGTAAGCTTTTTACCGACTAGTTCAAGCAAGCGGGCGGGCGATGTACCAAGATTTGCTGGAAGCTTGGCAAGGCTATTCCAGGCCCCTCCTTTGTTGATATCATCGAAAGCATGCAAATACCTATCAACTAATGCTTTCACCTCTGCATCATTTCCGTACTTTTTGAGGAAGCAATACATCCATCCCCACGCATCACCGTTCGTATTCTCAGAGCTCAACGCTCTCTCAAACCAAGCCTTAGCCTTAGGATACTTTGCATCCAATAAGAAGCACACCCCTATGGCAAGTAGCACATCCGCGGAGTTGTTTGTTTGTTTGAGCGCATCGAGAAATGCGTTCTTTCTGTGAGACATTTTTGGAATGTTTCTGAGGTGAAGTTTCCAGATTCCTGGACTGGATGGAAACTGCTTCAAGCCTTTATTTATTAGCTGACGCGCAGTCACAAAGTCCTTCAACTCGAACTCCAAGTTGATCTTAGCCTCCCACAAATTGGACTTATCTGGGTGGCGCGAGACAGCTGTATCCAAAACAGATCTAGCCCTAGCACCGGCAGACAAGGCTGTATCCAAGGATGCTAGTGACAGCCAAACAATGACGGAGTCAGGGCACATTTTCGTGCCGATAGATAGGCATTCCCTTGCTGCGACTTTGTCCCCGAAATCTTCCAAGATCTGAGATCTTTGCAAGTACAATTTGTCGTTTCCGGGAAAGATTTCGAGCGCTTGTTCTGAAGCTTTCAAAATCTGTTCCTTCGTAATTCCGTGTATTGGAACAGACTGACAGTATCGGAGAATGTGTATGCGCTTAGACCATAAGCGTGGTGAGACACCCTGCAAGTGGTCCAAAGCTTTCTTGGACACATCCAAGGCTCTTTCAAAATCACCGGTTCTCACCTCGAGCTTGATCCGAGCAACCCATGTCTTTTCACTGTTCGGTATGTTGTTTCCTGAAGTTTCAAGAATCTTTCTCGCTGCAGGGACATCTGAGCCCAACAACCACTTATCTTTCGCATACATCAAAGGAAGGAGCTCTACACCGGGGTTGGATTCAATGGCTCGCTCGTACAGTCGAAACAACCTGGGCATATCTTCCTTAAGCATTTCAAAAAGCATAGTCCAATTTTTCACCGAGGCGGGTCGATGGTCAGCTATCACTTCATAGGCATAACTGGCCACTGGTGCGCTCTTTAACAAACAGTCTTCAGCTAGCAACCGCAAGCCCTCTTCAAGGTCTTCGGGGTCAAAATCCGCGGAAGCACAAGTGACGATCGCCTGTGAAGTTTTAGAAAAACCCTCATTTTGAGCTTTCACTGCATCATCTAACCACTGCTCAGCTGACAATGTAATCGCGTTCTTCTTCAACTCTTTACGTCCCTTCGTGAGCATGGCAGTAAGCTTTTCGAGAGAAACCTCAAGATTCTCCCGCTCCTCGAGTTTCAAGGCTGTGATCCATACACGTGGCTCCGAGGGTAGCTGTTTCCGAGCTTTGTTAAGCACAGACTTGGCATCACTGTAGTTAGATTTGTTCACTAGAGTGAGCCAGAGATCCCATGCTTCGGGACAGAGTTCAGTGGCGCGAGTGAGAAGACGTATTTTATCGTCATCTGTCGCATCCATGTCAATGAGAGCTTTCCATAAAGTCACACTGGTAGGGAGAAACTCGAGAGCTTTCATGACAACTTTCCTCCTTGAATTCGCATCGCCCGGATTTTCAAGATCCAACGCGGCAAACCATAGCTTCTGGGACAGAGAGTTGAGCCGTAGAGCTTCGCTCATTATGCTCTTGCATACCTTGGTGCCCTCATTACGATGAAGACGAATACACTCAAGCCATATATCCTCGTCGTGTGGAACGAGGTCACATCCTTTATTAATGAGTGACCGTGCTTGCGACATTTGCTTCGCCTGTTCTTCAAGACGAGCCGAGGAAATCCACAGGTCCGCCTTATACGGCTCTGCCTTTCGTAGGGATGCCAAGATCAAGCGTCCCTTCTCCAAATCGCCAGACATTGCACTTTTCTGCTCCCACTCCTCGATTTCGGCCAATTTCGTTGCATTGTCAGCGTCGCTGTTCGAAAAAGCAGAAGCGGTTGTCACATTTCCATCATTGAGAATGGATCCTGATCCCGAGATCAATAAATCGGGCGCGGCGTACGTTCTTTGATGTTGTTGATCAAGTAAACGCTGCCTCTTGTTCCTGCGGGTCAAGTCACCAACTTCTGGTAAATTCTCCCACTCGCTCATGCTTACCTGGGCCAACTGACTTTTTAGCAGGGAAAATTCCCGCCGAATAAAGCCTGCACCGGTGGGTATTTCGATGTCCTTTGACACCTCGATAGAACCAGCATTTTTCGTAATTTTCTTTCGCCGACTCGAAATTCGTAGATCGATTTCCTCATAAATGCGGTCAGCCTCATCGTCATCTTTGGACCTGTTGCCTGACTCGGCCAATATACCCACCTCTTGGACATCATTTCCGTCTTCTACCTCGTCACCAAAATTTGACTCGAAGCGCACCGGACCAGAATCTGCGTTGGTCACAAATCCAGTCGCACCTCTGCCAACACCTGCAACATACCCAACAGGGGCTTCTTGATCGAGAAACGATTTTCTTTCCATGAAGTGTGGGGTAGATTGTGATGCATCGGTACAGCTAGATGCTACAGAATAGACCCGTACACCAGGACAATGCTTCAGATGGGTTTTGCTGCCCCAGGGAATGATTTCATCTGAGGGGTTCCAATTTATTCATGAAATGCGCCCAGTGTCGATGACTTCCAGTAAAATATAGGGGTTGTCTCATTTGAGCTAGGCCTTCGTAGGTCTACTTTGTCAAGGTCACGTGAGCCCCCAAATGAAAAGCCTCCACTTCCATGCCGAAATTAGACTTCGGCTGCACTGGCTCAAGAAAAATTTTGAATAAAGAAAACTGAGCTCACAAGTACTATTCCTGTTTTGGTTTGTTTCAGTACGTTTGGAGAAGGGCTCGCCAACGTTATTGCATCACGTGACCTGAAAAATCGCTTTGCTCGCCTCATCGCTTGTAGCGTACACGATGACTGCAAAATATCACATAAATCGTGCGATATAAAATGGGAAAAAGAAGTGCCGAGGATGAAGTTGCCGAGTCGAGGACGGTTCTGAAAACGGAATCCGGCTCCGCTCCTCTCCTGAAAGACCACGTTGACACCGAGCAAGACGTGGAAATGGGAGAGTTCGAGGACCCATATGGAGACGATTTCGAGTCCGATGAGGATATCATCGAGTTGGACTCTGAAAATGACGAGGACGGCGAGGTCATGGACGATGATGGCACGCGTGGAAAAATCGAAGAAATCGACATCGACCAAGCCCCGGCTCCAGAATCAACGCTATACTTGCCTCACAGGTCTAAGCCTTTGGGTCCAGACGAGGTTTTGGAAGCAGACCCCTCGGTCTACGAGATGCTCCACAATGTGAACATGCCATGGCCTTGTTTGTCGCTTGACATTATGCCGGACAACTTGGGCTCGGAGAGAAGAAGCTATCCTGCCTCTGTATATGTGGCCACAGCTACCCAAGCATCCAAGGTGAAAGACAACCAGTTGATTGCTATGAAATTGTCGTCCTTGGCCAAAACTTTAGTGAAAGTTGACGACGAAGATGACGAAGAAGACGATGACGACGATGACGACCTCCATGTAGACCCAGTGATGCTTTCGGAGACCATTCCTCTCAAAACCACCACCAACCGAGTGCGTGTTTCTCCCCACGCGAGAGAAACGGGCGAGTACCTCACAGCTCTTCTGCAGGAGAACGGAGAGGTTCAAATTTACGATTTGGGCTCGCAGTTCAAGGCCTTCGATACGCCTGGGTTCACCATCCCCAAACCAGCCAAGAGGCCTCTCCATACTGTCCGTGTACATGGCAATGTCGAGGGATACGGTTTGGACTGGTCGCCATTGCTAAACACAGGCTCCTTGTTGACCGGTGACTGCCTGGGAAGAATTCATCTCACGTCGCGCACCACCTCGAGTTGGGTCACCGACAAAACACCTTTCACAGCCTCGAATGACTCCATCGAGGACATCCAGTGGTCTACCGGTGAAACCACGGTGTTTGCTTCCGCCGGCTGCGACGGCTATGTCCGTATCTGGGACACCAGGTCCAAAAAGCATAAGCCCGTGATCTCAGTGGCCGCTTCTACTACCGACGTAAACGTTATTTCCTGGAGTGACAAGATCAACCACTTACTAGCCTCGGGCCACGATGATGGTTCTTGGGGTGTATGGGACTTGCGTAATTTCGGCGGAAAGGAGAAGCCCACGCCCGTGGCGAACTACGACTTCCACAAGTCGGCCATCACCTCCATCTCGTTCAACCCCTTGGACGAGTCCATCATAGCTGTTTCTTCGGAAGACAATACTGTCACTTTATGGGACTTGGCGGTGGAGGCAGATGACGAGGAAATCGCTCAGCAGCGCAAAGAGGCACAGGAGTTGAGCGACATTCCGCCACAGTTGTTGTTTGTGCACTGGCAGAGGGATGTGAAGGATGTTAGATGGCACAGACAGATTCCTGGGTGCTTGGTGTCTACGGGAGGAGATGGTTTGAATATCTGGAAGACCATCTCGGTGTAAAAAAAGTTGTCTGACTTTGTGGGGTTGATTCATATCGATATAGAACGGCATTATTCTTAGATCACAAACATGCCCCCATGTTAATTTGGAACAATTATCGATAGTACGCGGAGTTCCCTTGGCCTCAATGGGCGAGAAGCTGTAGCCTTGTTCCGTCTGGTGTGCCCTGAAGCATCACGGATCATACTTTGCCGTTTGAAATGCAGAATAGATAGAATTGAAAAATTCAAAACATAAGTATTCTTTCAATTTCGTATCCTCAAAATTAAGGCGAAGCAAAACTGATATACGGCCATTGCAATCTCATCACTCGCGCGCGCAAGCTTCAGCTTCAAAAGCGATGTGCAATTAATATCATTTACACCTCACCAAAATGGCCAAAAAAGATAAGAAAGCCAAGGAGGCCAAGAAGGCCCGGACGGCAGAGAAGCAGAAAAAGAATACCGCCAAGTCCGACTCCAAACTGAAGAAGCTAGCGAAAAAGTTGGGCGAAGAAGAGGACGACCAAGATATCGATGCCATTTTGGAGCAGTATGCCAAGGAACAAGCTGAGTTCACTTCAATTAATGTCGAAGTGTGTTCAAGACCGACTAAGCGTCTCAACCCATCGCTTGTTGCTTCTCCACTTCAAGGCAAAAGAGAGTTGGTTCTTTTTGGCGGAGAAGTCACTAATGATGGTCAGTCTCAGTTCTATAATGAGCTTTATACATACACTGTAGAGAACAACACATGGAGGAAGATCTCTTCTAAAAACGCCCCGCTTCCGAGATCGTCTCATGCTATGTGTGCTCATCCTTCTGGAATAATATTGATGTTTGGTGGTGAATTCTCTTCCCCAAAACAGTCCACTTTCTACCATTATGGAGACACCTGGGTTCTCGATGCAGAGACCAAGGAGTGGGCCAAGATTGATGCGAAGAAGGGCCCCTCACCCAGATCGGGCCACCGAATGTGTGCTTGGAAAAACTATATCATTTTGCATGGTGGGTTCCGTGATTTGGGGACGCTGACAACATATTTGAAGGACATGTGGCTTTTTGATATCACCACGTACAAATGGACACAAGTTGTGTTTCCTGCGACGCACACTCTTCCAGATGCCCGGTCTGGCCACTCTTTCATTCCGCATGCCGAGGGCGCGGTCATCTATGGTGGATACACCAAAGTTAAGGCCCAAAAGGGTACCCAGAAAGGAAAGGTTCTCACAGACGCGTGGCTTGTGAAAATGAAAGCAGACCCCAAAGCCATCCGTTTGGAAAGAAGAAGGAAGCAAGGCTTTGTGCCATCTCCGCGCGTTGGGTGCTCGTTGGTAGCACACAAAAACAGGGGAATTCTCTTTGGGGGTGTTTACGATTTTGATGAAAGCGAGGATAACCTCGAGTCACAATATTATAACACATTGTTCTCCTACCAGACCGAAACCAATAGATGGTTCAACCTCTCGTTGAGGCCCCGAAAGCAGAAGAGGCAGGAACAACAAAAAGAGAAATCGCGTGAGGAGGACTTAGAAGATATCCTCAACTCGATCTTGGCAAAAGCAAAGTTGAACGACGACGACGACGACTTGGACGCGCAAGAAATATCCCAGCTCGAAAAACTTAGACAGCAGGAGGAGAGAGAGGAGTTGGAGAGTGAGAAGACAGAGTTCCCTGTTATGAACCAGTTGCCCCATGCCAGGTTCAATGCCTCCACCTGTGTCGTCGAAGACACCTTGTATATTTTCGGCGGAATGTTTGAGAGAGACGAACAGGAGTTTACCTTAGACTCCATGTACGCCATAGACTTGAATAAGGTGGATGGGGTCAAGGTGATCTGGGAGGACTTGTCCGAGCTTGACAAAGCGTATGTTGGTTCAGACGATGACGATGACGAGAGCGACGATGATGATGACGAGGAGGAGGACGACGAAGAGGAAGAGGCTGAAGTTGAGGAAGACGAGGCCGAAGAGGAGGAGGAGGAAGAAGTCGAAGAGGCCTTCCCTGACCCTAGACCTTGGCTCCCACATCCGAAGCCATTTGAGACATTACGTGCATTCTATATCCGTGCCGGCCCACAGTTTTTGGAGTGGTCTATTTCCAGTAACAGAGACGCGAGAGGAAAGTACTTGAAGAAGGCAGCTTTCGATCTTTGTGAAGACAGATTTTGGGAGAGGAGAGAGCAGGTTAGGATTGCAGAGGACGAGTTGGAGGAGTTGGGAGGAGTGGGCGAGGTGATTGAGAAAGACACCTCCACTGCTAGCAAGAGAAGATAAGTATACGTCCTTGGGTCCGAATTTTGGGCTCTAGATTAATTGATATTAATTTAATAGACATCGCCTTATGCTGTACCACCTCTCATTTGATCGAGCTCACATGTTAAGGCGTGTTGTCTACCCCGCACTAAATTTACCTACTTCCAGCTCTTAGCAGTCGAGGGATTTTATCTTGAATTAATTTAGTTTACAGTGACTAAACCACCATGCTATGCTAAAGCTGGATGCTCCTCAACAGACTGTTGCGCAAGTGACTCTGTATGACTATGAGAGTTCAAGTCCTTTCAATCGGGAGTTCCAGTTTATACCCATTTGCTTCTTTTTTCAGCCTTACCCATTCCTTGAAACACGAGCGTTCAAGCTTGGGTTCTTACTCAATGTATGCCACAAACAAGGATCTTTCACAAGTATATAGGGTCTATGCAAAATGTATTCCCACCTGGTGGAAGGCGTACAATAGTTTCAAGAAATCCGTCTGGTCCATCTTCGCTGCTCTCTGGTCGGAGTAGACCGTGCCAGTAAGCACTTGCTCTATCTTCTCTTTGACTGCAGCAGTGAGATCGGTCTTGCCATCGACTTGCATGGAGTCCGCATTCTGCTGGGCCAAAAACGCCGCGTAATTCTTGGCGAGGATCTCTATGACATTGTTTGACTTGAACCCGGCAGCAATGGTCTTGTTTTTCCTGACAAACACGATTCGAAGAAGACCGTCCCACTCTCCAAAATCTATATTAGGTCGTGGCTGCTTTATTTCAATTCTGACCACCGAGGACTCGACCTGCGGCGGAGGACGGAAGTTGTTTTTGCCAACTTTCATTATATGTGTCACATTGGCCCACATCTGTACATTAGCAGAAAGTCTACAGTATAAGGAATCCCCCGGACGTGCTAATAGACGCAATGCAAACTCTCTTTGAAACATAAGAATCGACACCCGGGGTGGTCTGGGTTGATTAAGCAATTTGAAAACCAAAGGTGACGAGATCTGATAGGGTGTGTTCGAGATGCAGACGTCGAAGTACGGGAGGTCTGTTTTCATGAAGTCGCCTAGCAATATTTCGAGCTTTTTTTGTTGTGGGGTGCCATGGACACGCTTGGTCAACTCGGCTGCCATTCTAGGGTCCATTTCCACCGCGATAACATTCCGAGCCTGCTCCAAAATCCTTACAGTAAGGTTTCCAGTACCTGGACCAACCTCCAATACAACGTCGCTAGGCTTTATCTGGGCCTTATCGACAATACCCTGAGCCACTAGAGGGTTTTTGAGAATATGCTGCCCGAGATTCGTGTTAAACTTGAATACAGAGTTCATGTGCTTATCTGCGGAAACAGTGGCCCCAGCAGAGCTTGCAGACGTCGAAAACTTTTTTTTGGGGGCTTTGGCCATTATGGCTTCGTTGAGTCTAATAAGTTTGAAGTCTTTATAAATTTCATATCATCTCATCGCGATTACTTCCATACGGCCGGGGTGCCGAACCTAATCTTGTCTGCATATAACATTTCTTTTTGTACAGTAGAAGTTGTGGGTGCGACTTTGCATTGGGTGCAAAAAGGCGTTGGTCGAACAGGAAAAAATACTCGACTACACATCAATGCACAGGCCAAGAGAACATAATTTATTGGGTATTTTTACCACACATTGGAGTATCCTCCGGAGTAGACACAGAAGCCACGTAAACGCACCTGATCCACCTGGACTAGCTGGTTCTCGTGATCTTGTTTATGGTGAAAGCGTTGATGAGTTCCTCTGGGATAGATGCTTTGAGGTCTGCAAAAGCACACACACAGATTCGTTGCCGTGTTTCACTATGGCCGACTTCAATGCGTTCTTGACTCACAATACTCAAAATTTTGTCACAAAAGGGTGTGGAGCGCTAGATTTATATAATGACACTTTTGGGAAACAGAATTTGGCAGATATATTGACATGTCAGAGAAATCAGGAGCCCCAGAGTGCGAGATCTATGAAGTCGCGTCATCTGGAAAGACTGACACTAGGCTCATGTAACGTCGGAAGTTTCTTGGACGATGAATTTGTTTCGAAAGCAGTGAATTCGGTTACCAAATTTATACAGAAAGACTTCCGAAATCCATTGGTACCAGTCAATTGCACAAGCAACCGCAAAAAGGAGATATACGTTGCCATCGAGTGCTACTTGAAAGATGTTGATCGCGCATGCTTATCTGTTCCATCTTTTCTTGAAGCACTAAAGCTTGCCATGGAGCTCACTGAGGAGCTAAAACTCCAAATCTATACCGAAGGTTCAACTTGGGTTCTGCAAGAATTAAAGGACGAGGTCGACGACACAATTGCTGATTTCGAAAGCATCTCGAAAAACTTAACAGCTCTTTTACAAATGATCGACTCGGGAAACACCCTCCTTACTATTTTGTCTGCGTGGGCAAACTATGAGTTTCCGTTGGCAGATATATTAATAATTATGAAAAAACGACACGAAGCGCTTTTGAAGGTTTCCCCATTTGATCAAATAATGAAAATTAAGAAGTTGTGCGACTACATAGGACTGACAATTTGCTCACTTGCTGAGACAGCCAGTGCATTTGATGGACCTCTCTCCAACTCTCCGAGCGTCTACTCACTTCTGAGCCAACACTCCAGACATCTGAATCTGATAAACTCCATGATTCGGCCCCTGATTGTGGAGCTTTCACGCCACAGCCTCACCAACGGTATATCAGATCGCCTGAATTCAACGGGACTCGCTTGAATTTTGTACGGGCTCGTTTTAGTATTTTATCGAAAAGAAAAAAAAAAAGCTTTTCCATAATTTCCTCAGTGAAGTCCCCGCGGGCTGGTGCGCGATAGTGCTCTTTCGCAGCCTTTGGTTTTTCGCAGCCTTTGGTTTTTCGCAGCCAGACAATTTTTGTGTTGATTGAAACCCTAACTTCTAGATAGCACTCAACTAACATTACATTCTCTTTTAAATATTGCTTCAGCTTCAACAATAATGAGTAGCGAATATTCCGAACATTCTAGCTCTACTAGAACTATCTCCCGAGTGGTTGTTGATTTCTTCAACTCAGTGAGATCGGGGCTCAGAACTCCCCTTGGCTCGCCAGGGCGTAGGGGCCGCAAAGACAAGACAGACACTTCAGCACCTGGAACACCGCCCAAATTCAGGTCTTTTGCTCCCGCTAAGCAAAATGTAAGAAAAATGCAGGCACAAAAGAAAAACAATCGGATTTCGCAATCCAGAAACTTTGGAACTAAAAGCCTCATAGAAAATGATGAGAATTCATTTTCGCACCCCAGTTCCGGGTGTAGCCGTATGACTTACGATCAGATGGCCGAGCAGAGAATCGGGATCTTGGGCCCTGTCGTAGATCCTTATCTTTTAGCTACCATTGACCCTTTTGCTCCAAAATTCACTCCCAAATTCCGCCCTCCAGCTTCAACCACAAATTCTTGTGGCCGGAGTATGTTAACCTTGGATACACAAGAATTGCTGTTCGGTGCAGAATTTGAAAGTAAGCTTGCTCCTCAGATCTTGGAGGCTTTTGATATTGATATGCTTGTTGAAGCTTCAAGCTGCTTGTGTATCCCTCCTAGTTGGCCGGGCAAGAGCTTTGGTTTTCGAGCCATGACCGCTGAGAACTTCAGAAGCAGCTTTAAAAGTCTAGAGACAGAAGTTCAAATATTTCAGAAAGATGCAAGAGAGATACAAGAGACTCTAGTGCCTAATTGCGTGAAAGTCTTCGAGAAGCAAGCAGAAACCCGAGACTTCTTGCAATACACACATATATATCTCCTGATGCTCGAGCCGATTGCAAATGACATATACGGCATTGAAAAATTCACAAACTCGATAAAGAAAAATTTATCTTTGAAAAAATTGGAGGTTTTGGAAGAAGAGTATCTTGACTCCAAAGAGAATTACAAAAGCTTGCCTGACTTTTATGGTAGCCTGTGGAAGAAAAGGGAGCTCGCCGAATTCAATCTATATGAACTCAACCAATTTTGTGTCCAGGTAAGTAACCACAAACGCCACGATCAGAGAATCATCTCTGTATTCAGGAAATTGGAATTCAAGTATTGCGATTACGCCCATCTCTTGCGGGAGTACGTGTGCCAGCTCTGGCATCACTACGAGTTGTTGCGGTGGGGAGTAAAGGACACTTCGTGGCTCAAAATATTCCACAGGTTCGAGATGGCCTTGAAATTGTCAGTCAAAGAAAATTATGAAGCACATGATATGATGAATCAGATTGAGCTCTGTAAAAGCAAAGTTCGTACGAGTATGCATCATATTCAGGACAAAGTAGATCAACTCAAGAGGCTGCATACTCAGAATGGCCAAGACTAAGATTTGAGAAGCAGGAAATATAAAATGGACGGTATCAAACTTCAAGATTCATATATTAGTAGGTCTGCTTGTTATTGATCGAATCATCCCATTCACTTTTTGGAACACATGGAGTGATCTTCTCCCTTGCTCTCCCAACGTGAAGATTCTAAAAAACTCCTGAGTCGCGAAAGTCGTGCTATCTCCTGTCAGAGCAGACATCACCAAATCTTCTAGGGGTATATCAAAACGCACTTTCGGCTCTTTGAAAGAATCGCTCTCGGTGTAATTGTTGCTTGCAAAGTCTGGAAATATTTCATGAAACTCAATTTGGGAGGAATTGGGGTCATTCTCCTCTCGCAAATTAGTGTTGTCTCTTAGCGCTGATTGAATAGTGTCTTCAGTCTTAGTATGATCTTCACATCTGATCGAAGAAGCAGACCCATTTTTCTGCGCTTTCGGTGATGAATTACTAGTCAAAGCTTTCATTGAAAACAGAAATATCGCTCGCCTCACAGCAGAAGATGGAGAGCTCTGAGTAATGCGACGTGGTATGATTGGCTGCGGGCCAGTGTTAATGAATAGAGAGCTGTGACTTTCCAGACTATCCGAGTCAGACAGAAATTCACCTCTGGTTTTGATTTGTCTATTGGGGAAAATTTTAGGCGATTCTTTCGAGCTCAACCCACGGCATGATGTCACAGAAATTGCGCCAAAGCCCTTCGGGCTCCCTTTTGAATGTTCTCTGGATTTGTTTGGAGCATCTCCTCGACGATCACAATTCGAAAAACAGGCCCTTTTCCTTGCACGATTAGATTGATCACAAGTTTTCAAACTTTGTGCCAGGCCTTTCGACATTGAAATGCTTAATTGATTTTCTGGATCACAATCTTGCTGCACTATTGGCTTCTGAGGGAGTGCAATGTCAGATGAGGAAACTATTGAACAGGTGTTGGGGTGAAAGTTTCTCTCACTGGCTTCATCAGTCTTGCAATCTGCCTCTAGATGATCTGCTCCCTCAACTTTTGATTTGTCGCAATCATTATTAGCGTCTCCAGATACAACAGAAATTGATCCATCCGCTTTAATACTAGCTGTTTGATGATCTGACTGATTAATATGCTCCTTTGAGTCAAGATTATGGGATGAATTCTCCGATGATGACTCCCCCCGTTGGCAAGATAGTATGTTAAGAGGAATTTCTAGTCCATCAAGACTGCCAAATACCACAGGCTGTACATCTTCAGTGGCAGGATCCTCTAAAACTGAATCAGCAGTACACAATTCTGATGAACTAAGCGGAAAATGCGATAGGAGCTCAGAAAGTTGCTCGGGAGGTGACATTCTGTGTACTTCCTCGCTGCAAATACCAATCAGTGTGATCCTTGTACTGATATCTCCACTAGTACAACTCTGGTAAGCTATGGAGCTTCTAACTTTCGAGTATTTGACCGGATTGTTGAATTGAGAGCTATTTTCATCCATGTCATTATACTCACTTGATTTGCACGAAAGTATGGCTGAAAACGACTGGCTCACGAGGTCTTGCCTGTGAGCATCGAGACATTTTTCTCGAGTCTGTGATTCAAGCTGTTGTAATCTCACTTCGTATTTTCTGTAGAATGGCTGTTTTGGCCGCATCTGATCTGTATCAGAAAGGCTTCTTTGAGACAAATTATCTTTACCCTGTTCGTCAATGCACTTATTTTTGAAAAAAGATTTCCTCAACCGAACATCATCTGGTGTATCTTCGTCAAAGCATTCATTCGTGGGAAAGTCGGTGTAGACAATCACAGATCTCAATATCTTGAGCACTGACGGTTTTCTGTAGTAATCTGGATGACAATTATCCCTTGCTAGTTCAAAATCAGCTTCCCCCAAGATAGAAGTTGTTTTTGGTTTATGATTTTCCAAGGACTTGCGAGACAACGAAAGCCGAGGTTTTGATGAACGTTTCAATTTTTTCCTGAATTTCGTGATCGGAGTCAACAAGCTGAGACGAAACCTGGAGTCTTTCTCTAGACCAGTGAACTGGTCTCTTTTTCTTTTCCTCGAGCCGGTTCCATCAGGATTGAGTGGTAAAGAAGCCTGTGACAAATCGTAATCTTTTCCACTCGAATTATCTGGCAGTTTTTCAGTGCCAATATTAATGGAAGCTTGAGCCAGATTCTCCGTGCTATATCCTTTGCTAGATATTGCTACATTTCCAACCATTTGATCACAAAAGTTCGTAAACTTGCTGAGTCCTTGCTCTTCGAATCCTTTCACAACTTCGAGACCCTGAATACCCTTGAGGCAATTGCCACACACAGCTGCACCCCTCTGCGTGCCTTTAACGGCATGAGCCAGGTTTGCTACATGAGACATAGAGTCATTGCCGTTTGGATGATCGGCGTAGTCCTCAAATCCACTCGAGTTTGATTCTTCCTTGAAAATTGCAATAAATTTTGGTCCTTCACGTGTTTGGGATAGGATGCGACAAACTGTCTTTTCCAAAGATTTTAAATTATTTCTTCCTTTATGAGGTTGTATGGGAACAATAGCAGGAGTCCATTTTTCCGCTATAGCACCCAAAAAGCTGAAAGAGAGAGCTGAAAGGACGAGGAAATCGCAAACAAACCCGATCTCAGTATTATGATCTCCCCCTTCAAGCGAAGGTGCCTCGGTGCCATAGCTTATCTCCCTCAGAAGGCGATTTGCGCCGAAAAAGCGCGATCTAGCACGGAATGAGTTGAGTGGGTTCAACTGACAAATTTCTATTTTTCCACTATTGTGGCCTTTTGTTCCCTGCTGAAATTTGAGATTTGAAGCACATTCTGTGCAAAGGGGTATCCCCGGAAGGTTTCCGCTATCTGAAATCGTCAAGAGCGGCAATTTGCGAGCTTCTAACAGAAATGGTTCCGGCATTCCTACGTAAGAAAAAAGTTTCTGAATTTGATTGTTTTGGTTGTTACAATCGTTTGTCTGTTTATTTGCACCCACGAGATCCATATCTAACGAGCTTGTTACGGGTGCAAACTCTAAGTGACGGCTCTGAAGTATACCAGGTGGCCCCGCCTGTGAACTTCTGTTACGGGTGTCTTGTAAACGTTCCATCGGTGGTCTTGAAAAAAAATGAGTGTCAAGTCTAAGCGACCCCTTTTGAGGGACAAACTGAAAGCGCTTTGTTTCTCTATTATAGTCTATGTGCACCATATTGGCTATTGAGAGGGAAGAACTGTCCATAATGGTAGAGTGAGTCTCTTTTACAAATGCTTTTTATTATTGATTTCTTGAGCGTTGAAGGTTTAAATTCCACTAAGAAGCGGTAGTAATCTTTTCAGTTGAATTTTTTATAGTGATATGAACCTGATCCGTGTGTGTCTATCTTACTTCGATTTGCACCCATGAGCGCAATCAGCCGTTCGCAGCGACACGGTGGGTGGATGCAAATCTGGCTGTGGATTCGCATCTTCCAAACTCGTCACTCATATGATAATATCTATCAAATACTTGAAAGTGGAGAGTGGACGCTCTCGAATAAGTAGTTTTTTTTTCTTTCTCCAGGTCGGTCCTTCTATTCCGAGCCATACTGACCCGAAACATTGCCGAGACACCGCAAGTTGTGAATGTTGTTACGGTCCTGCACACCCTACCAGTGTGTCTCATTAGTGTAAACACTTGAAACACGGTATATGGAGCAATCAATACACCCGCAAACTGACCATAGGCAACGTTAACCAAGGGCAAAAACTTGTCCGCTGAGTTTCACCAGGAGTTTCGCTTTATAAGTCACTGGGTCTTGGGGCTTCTGATTCTCGAGATACAATGCCCATGACCCGATCACCCAAAACCCTAAATGAGGTTATCTACTACCTTGATGTGGAGAGCCTCACCGACAATTGGCTCTCGGAAAAGAGTCATGTTTCGAGCCACTATGAATCTGTAAGAGTGGATCGGATCGCTAAGGACATTGCTGCGTATTTAGACCTGCTTACGCCTTACATCGAAGAGCAGCTTGAGGTTCAGAAAGAGTTGGGCTACTTTAGGGAGAATCGGGCCAAAATTCAAAAGACGAATACAATTCTCGGCAAAATTAATGCATTTCTACGAGAGGCCTTCCAAGTTGTTGACCATTCCGTGAATTTGAGCGTTGTCACGCTTCTTCAGTCCGTCACATCGCAGTCAATGGATGCAATGAGATGCGTCACAAGTATGAGCAGAACATCCGATATCGCTATGTCTATCTTGGAGCTTGACATTATAGCGAATGAACTAGAATCTGAACTCTCTGCTTGTAAGCTACGGCTATCGCAATTACAAGGGAAAAGGCTTACGGCTTTAGAAGTGAGTCAGCCGTTCGACTCGCTCTCGAAATACTTACAAACAATATCTCTTTCTGAGTGCGACGATGTCCTGCGAAACTCTGCGTTCATGCTTGCGACTTCTGAAACAGACAAATTGTATCTTAGTGATATTCATGCTTTTGGCAGCCGCATTGAGCCGATCACCGTATCCCTTGACTGGCTTCAAGACAGAATCAAAAGTCTTGACATACTGAGAGAGTATTGCACGACTGAAATCTCGGCTCTTACTAATCATGTCACGAATCTAGAAAGAGACTTGAGCGACCTATGTTCTCAGTACTTGTCCTTGAAGAATGATACTTTGAGTACTCGTGCCTTGTCTATCACTGCCCATCTCAAGAACCAGGCCTTGACTTTGATTCACGAACTTACTGAAGGAGTTGAATTGCAAGATCCTGATCTAAATCGAATAGGCCTTCTTTACAAAACGTGCTCTGCCGCGATGGGTCTCATCCAGAAGATCGCAGTAACACCAAGCCTACAAACCTGTCAGTTTCCAAACATTGAGGAATTGACGACAAAGTGGAATCGATTGAGTGATAATCTACTTATCAAAACGAGGTCCCCGGCTCTCAAATCCTCGAATCTGCAGCCATATTCACACAGCAATGACAATAGTAAGGAGACTCCTGAAACTCTGATGAAAGCACTTAGATTAAGCACTCCGCGGGCGGAGGTTGCATCGCAAAAAAGGACTCAGGCAAGTAGTCTGCAATGCTTAGGACTTGGGATCAATCTCCATCTTGGCGTCGAGCCGTCACCCACAGTCCCCTTCAGTATTGCGAAAAAGGATCGAATTGTCCATTTGAAAATTGATTCGAGCCACCTTCCGAAAAGCGATATCAGCCTGGCCATTATGCACTCTTTTAATAACAGCACAGAACCACAGCACCAGCGAACTATTACCACAAACCTTGAGCAGCAATTATCGCTCCCGAGCACCCCAGCAATGTTTGCCTTGGGAAGCCCTGCGCATATCCACGATGCGCCTACTACAGAAACAACCCCATTTTACACCATCAAAAACAACGAAAAATCGCACCTTGTGGGCGACAAAACACTACTAGGATTAACTGAAGAAAGCAAGGGTGTGCTAATCCGTGAACTCAGAAAACAAGAGTCTGCACCCTCGAAGATACCCACTATTCTTGCAAACTATATCGAGCTCAATCTCCCAGTCTTGGAGAAGAGGTATCAGCCCAACCATGGCCTGTCCAAGATTCCAACCATCTCCCCAGACAATGAGGTGTTTTGCTCCCCAGAACGCCGTCCTAAAGTGAGGGCGCCCTCGCGGGACATTGTGAACCTGGACGGGCTTAGCAATGTTCCGTCTTTGACGAATGAATCTTCAGGAAACAATAGCTTACGTAGTCCGCCGGCGTTTCTCATTGCACACAACGCAGGGGCCGGGCGAAAGGGAACGACTCCGGTTATGCCAGCTTCGAGAGTTTTGGGTGATGTGACCAACTTAGTTTCGAACAGCCCGGGCTTAAATGTTCCTGCGGCAAAGCTTTCCTTAAATGGCATGATCACGCCCAACTTAGCCTACGCAAAGAACACTTCACTGGAGGTGACTTCACCAGTAAGTTGGAGGTCCACATCCCCTGAAAGACCCAAGTCATCCATGGGCTCAAGGTTTGACGAGAAACATTTGACACAACCACTCAAGCAGGTGAAAAAACCGTGGAAATAGTTCTCGTAACTCAAAACAATAACGGTACACTAAAGGCATGCGCCCTGGCATACGAATGAATGACTTTTTGGCATGCTCACTATTTTAGTAGCTCACTTTTTTGACTCGGAAGTATCTGTATTTCTCGCATTCTCATCTCTTTTCATGGTCTTCGCCGTAAATCCGTCAAGAAAAAAATCTTTTCCGAAGATTTTGTACAAGAAACTGTCCCTCTCGGTTTTCCACTTCTCATGCTCGTCGAATCTTCGAATCGAGTAGTCATCCTCAATCTCGCCCTCCTGCACTCTTTTCGTTGATCTTCCCGACAACCGCTTGTATATTTCCCATCCCGGAATTACGATTATTGGGATGGAGAATAGAATCAAGAAGATACCCCGGTATTGAGTCTTCACTTCGCGAGGTGCTTTTTTCCAGTCTGGCCTCCCGGTCTCAGCCAACTCATCAAAGAAAGCGCTTTTTTTGGCATCCTTCAATCGTTGACCTGAAAGACGCGAAAAGTCGCCTTTTGGGATGCTTGAGCCGAACGTTCCCGGTTTTTTCATCTGTAAATAGAAGTGCCTTGTTTAATTAGACTCGTTTCGCATTTGTCCGGATCAGGAAGGTCAACATCGGCATTTCTATGCAGACCAGGCACGACTCGGCCACCATCAGTGGAGAACTATATTTAACTTGAGCCTGCCTTCTTCAGTGCCAGATACACGTTAATAGTTAAATACGTCTTTCTTAACGAACATGTCTTTGCAAGAAATAATTGCGGACAAGTCCGCTTTACATGGTCGGCCAAAAGATGCTGTTTTCACATATGGAACTGCTGGATTCAGAATGAATGCTGATTTATTGGACTACGTTAACTACACAGTGGGGATCACGGCTGTGTTGAGATCAAAGTTTCTAGCGGGCCGAACAGTCGGAATTATGATTACTGCTTCTCACAACCCTCCCGAGGATAATGGTGTGAAAGTTGTTGACCCATTTGGAAGCATGTTGGAGGCCTCGTGGGAGAAGTATGCAACCCAATTGGCAAATACAAACCCCGCAGAATTGGCAGATAATGTTCTTGAAATTGCGAAAACGCTCAAAATAGACCTCGCTACCTCTGCTTCTGTGATAGTAGCCAGGGACTCGCGTGAATCTTCCCCTCGTTTGTCCAAAGCCACGTTAGATGGAATCGATTCTATTCCGTTTACAGAAAAATCCGACTATGGTTTGTTGACCACGCCGCAGTTACACTATCTCGTGCGCACATTGAATGATCCCAGCTACGGTGAGGCGCTGGAGACGGGCTACTACCAGAAAATGGCAGCAGCTTTTAAGGCCATCCATAAGTTTGGAGACGGCAGAAAGATCGAAATCACCGTTGACTCAGCCAATGGAATCGGGGCGCCAAAAGTGGCTGAGCTCTTTTCAAATTACTTAGGCGATGAGCTCGATTACTCGTTTGTCAATTCCAGTTACGACGTTCCGGAGAAACTCAACTTCGACTGCGGTGCCGACTACGTGAAAACGAACCAGAGACTCCCATGTAATGTAAATGCGCAACCCGGCAAGCTTTACGGCTCTTTCGATGGCGACGCAGACAGGTTGATCCACTATTACCAGGATGCGGACGGAGCCTTCAGGTTACTAGACGGCGACAAGATCGCAACATTGTTTGCATTGTTCCTCCAAAGGCTTCTTTCGAAGATTGACACGTCGAAATTGTCTCTCGATATTGCAGTTGTCCAAACTGCTTATGCCAATGGTTCATCCACCGCTTACGTGGAGAAGGTTTTGAAAATCCCGGTGCGCTGCACTCCCACTGGCGTCAAGCACTTGCATCACGAAGCAGAAAAGTATGACATTGGTGTCTATTTTGAGGCGAACGGCCATGGGACCGTGACGTTTTCACGCGAGGCTGAAAAGAAAATTTTTGGGTACAAGCCGGATGGGAAGGTCGAGGAGGAAGCCCTTGAGGTCTTGCAACAATTCACCAAACTCATCAACCAGACGGTGGGAGACGCCATCTCGGACTTATTGTCTGTCTTGACAGTCCTCTATTACTTGGACTTGACCCCCTCATCCTGGAACGAACAGTATAACGACTTGCCCAATAAGCTAGTCAAGGTTGTTGTCCCTGACAGAACTATCTTTGAGACGACAAATGCGGAAAGGACTCTAGTAAAGCCAGATGGTATGCAAGAACAGATCGACGCGATCGTTGCAAAATTCGAGCGAGGGAGGTCCTTCGTCAGAGCCTCGGGCACAGAGGATGCCGTCAGGGTGTACGCAGAGGCAAGCACCAAGGAGGATACTGAGCGTCTCAGTTCAGAGGTCAGCCTGTTACTCAAGTAAGTCTCAACCTGAGGCAGCAATACAACCGCGTATCGCCTTTTGGCGGAATCTGTATCTAATAGAATGTCCTTTACTTTCTCTTGAACTCGCCAGGGGTGACAAGCTTGCGGCCCTGGGCCCAAAGACCAAGCTTTTTGGCCTTGGCTCTGGCCTCAAGCTTCCTGTACCATTGTTCATTGTCACCAAACTCCGCTCCATACTTCGCTTCATACACGACAGCTAGACCATTTCGAAGCATCTCGGCACTCACATCTTTTCTCCCAGTTAGCTTCCACACCTGTGCGCGTGCAACGACACGCTTGTATTGGTCAATTGAGTACGGTGTAATCGTGACGGATCTGCCCATTAAGTAATTCTGTAGCCACGTGAGGGCCTCCTCTGAGTGGGGCTGAGCCGGATTGCCAAAATGCGAGCGCTCAGGTGCATCTACCCCACATAGACGTATCATTAGTGTCTCATCCTTCAACTCGTTTCTTTTCTCAGGGATTTTGCGGAGCCAATTCCAGCCCAAAAAAGGCCCTCCGGGAGTATGGTAGAATCTGAAATTGTCCCCATCACCGACTCTGGTGACTCTTCCTCGTAACTTTTGCTGATTCTCGAGGATTCTTGGGGTTAAGTCCAAATAAGTTCGTCTTCGGCGAATGAAGCGACCGTAGAACCTAAATGAGAGAAACGCGCCTGCAGTCATGCCCCCTGATAGAAGAACTACCTTTGGGTTGTATATGCTGATAGATTGCGGGCCGGTATCCGACATTGTTAATGATAATTGAGGTATCTGTCCGTCTTCGAGCACTTTATCTCAGATGCTCGGTGATGCCTCGATCTCCAGAGTGCATCCAACAGGCCAAATCAGGTAAACATTCGATCTAGCACCCGTGCACCTCGATTGAGCGCGGAACCTCGATGAGCCGCACGGCAGCTTCAGGGAAAGCGCAAGCGGTAAGCACTAATGGCCAGCACAGTCTGGCTTTTGTAGAATGCAGAAAATGAACAAGCCAAAAAACCGCTTCTCTTTATGAAGAGTATTAGTTACCGCATTTGGCACTTACTCGATTTCTCTAAGCTCATAGTCTCATCTTACGTCCTCATGGGATAAGAAGAGTAGCACTTAGCGGGGCCGAAGTGGTTTTTCGCGCGGCGCCATTGTAGGCACAGGCTGAAACGATTAGCAGAGCCGGGCTTTTCACGGCCCAGCCACCGTTTTAGAGCTAGTCATGTCCAACGTCTATCATCCACTCAATCCTGAACGAAAGGAGTTAGAAAAAATTCTCCTTGAAAGCAACATCCATTTCGTTTTCTGGACTCCAAAAATTTGGCAAAAAATTGGAATATTTCCCAGAGCTAGCCTTTAGTCTGACGCGAAGTTCTGGAACTGGGGCCCAGGAATTTTCAGGCGATTGCTGCAAAGCGCTGCGGAGTCTATGGTGGCCGATACGAGGGCCCGTTTCGCAGAAGTCTAATTCTCGATCTCTTTTCTTTTGCAACAGAGCCAAGAATTTTTCTGGAGATCCAGGAAAGGGGAGATTCTCTAGATCGTGAAAAGCTATCCGAGGATATTTCATTTTCCATTTTTTACTTCGCTTAGTCTTGTTGTTCTCACCTGACCACGACATGAATATACCTGACGGAGAATATGACATCGACCTCCTGCTTTTTGCCCATGAGGGTGAAGCCGACACAAAACTGTCGTTAGCTATACGATACGGGTTTATTCCCGACTCTATGGATCAAACCAGTCCGCTAACGCTCTTCCAGAAAGACGAGATGTGCATTCTAGAGGCCCCTCTGGTGCAAAAGCTGAAACTGAACAAAGTGCCTCCGATTATTTTTGAAGGAGTTCCTCAGAGACAGCGACCTATTCAGCCAGGGGCTTCACTGCAGCTTCTGGTACCTCAAGACTCCTATTTTCTCTCTATTCTGCCGGCAGAAAAAGGGAACAAGACTCAGTTAAAGGTTCAGCTAAGACGCCTAGATAGCACGGTGCGGGTCAACAAATCACGGAATGCCGAAAAGTGGCGCACATCCATAAAAGGCTGGCGCAGTAGTGTAGACGATCTGGTCACCGAAACCGTGAAATCCCCGGTGGAATTGCCACCAGTTCCTGTAAGGACAGCGAAAGTACAGTCCCCGCTTATACAACGAAGACCAGGTAGACCGCCTACTGTCAATAAGAATGCTTCACGCGCTGTTCCGCCCAAGAAATCCTCTCTGGCGTCGAAACGACCTCCAATCGAACAAACAGATGCTAAAGAGACCATTATCAGTGTTGCTGACTTCGAAGATCTTTCCAGCGACCTGGAGGATCTGTTTCCTGTATTTGAGAGCATTGCTTTGTTGGACGACACTAGGAAGAAAAGAAGTGAGGAAGTGCTTTCCGAAAGTGGAACCACTCAAGTGCCTGGGCCTTTTGAAAGAGATAGTGTAGCTCGAAATGGTGCCATTCCGAAAAACAAAGAAGCAGAAAAGCCCGAGCGGAAAACGGCCACTCAGTCGGCAAAAGATCTTGATATGGATGACGAGTTTGCAGACCTCGAGGATCAGCTCGATGAAGTTTTGGAAGATGGACAGGTTGTGACTGCGAAGCCCGATAAGCCTACACTTATGTCAGATAGCGACGAAGAATCCGACGCCGAATTTTTCGCTGGAACACCTATGAAAATCGACACTGGAGAAGAAAATTCACGGAAGAAAAACGTAAGGCTACAAAGTGTTTCCTCGCAAAGTAAGCCGATCAGCTTGCGTGATTTGTATGGGGGAGATAAAAACGACTATCTAAGCAGCAGCGAGGAAGAGTAGGGGCTGGGAGCCCGATGTATGAGCATACAGTCTATAAATATTCTGTGAATGCGATGAACTTCTAGTTGGAGAGTAGAAAAAAAATCTTGCTCTCTTAGTGAATAGATAGAAATCATCGACGAGTACAATATTCTGAAGAACAAGCACTTCACGATCTGAATGCCTCGAAGTGCGAGGTGACTCGCAAGAACCGAAATGCGGGGATTTGATTTGGTGTGTGCGTCAGTTGGCACCATTCCATAAAGTCTGCATTTTCTAGCAAAACATCGAGTTCAATTGGGTAATAATAATGAACTTGACCTTCGATACCCTCTCCAAAAGACTCGATAATCTTGAATTGCAAGTGGGTGTTGGTGAACACTGGCCACGTGGAGAAAATGAGGCACTGGTGGAAAAGACCTCATTAACTCAAGAGATAGCTGAGTTGCAGGCAAAGGTGGACCATTTTTTTCAAAAGCATACCGAGTTGCGTGATCTACCGGAGGTAATAAGGCAATATCGCCAGGAACCCGAAAATATATATAGTTCAAAAACCATCAACAGCGCTGATGACGGTGAATCACGCGCACCAAGCTCGTCTGCAACCTCTGATGACAAGCATGTCACAAATGCCGAAAAGCAAGAGCGGATCCTTGTCGAGTACCCTTCGATAATGGAATGTTTCAATCTTCTAACGGAATTTCTGGAGATGGACATTCCCTCTTTTAGTGGTGAATTGGCCGATGCTTTAGACTTAGAGTCCGTTGCTGGGAAGCGAACTAGATGTGAGGGCATCGCTCGCAAATTTCACCTACTTGTTGTGAAGAATCTTATGGTTCTCGAGAAATTTACTGAAATGGTCAAGCATCAAGCTGAGACCTCTCAAAACTTTGACAAGCGAATGCGTCACTTATCGTCCAAAGTTTTGTCCTTAGAACGCCAGAGGCACGAGGAAAATAAGTACTAGCAATTTGGAAGAATTTTTGAATCAAGCCACTTCGCTGATCATCACAGTCTCCAATAGAGCCCTTTGGGTCGGAAGGTGAGAGCCTTCGTGTCTTCAACTCGCGCTGGTTCGTCGGATCTAAGCATACACTATGCGTGATGTGTATAGGAGCCATGCGAGAAAGCACCTTTGATGGATAGAATGCTTGACACTTATAGAGCGCAATTATCACGATCTGTAGTCGCATATTTCAGCCGATGAATTGATGAACAATCAAGACCGTCAAATGAAAGAGAGATTTAGACTTATCGGGAAGGAGATTTCGAGTTACTATGTTAGGTTTGTAGAATATAAGAGCAGTTGTGAATCGATAAATGTTGCATCTTTGAGTCATCCGAGAGGACAGGGTGGCTATGGCTACCCAAATCTCTGCTTTTCCAACTTCATAAAGTTCAAAAAAAAATGGACGAGTCCGGATTTGAACCGGAGACCTTTCCCATGCTAAGGGAACGCGCTACCAACTGCGCCACACGCCCAGAGAAAAGTGGTCCCTAGCAGGATCGAACTGCTGATCTTGGCGTTATTAGCACCACGCCTTAACCAACTGGGCCAAGGGACCTTTTCGACGTTGAAAATTGGTGGAGTGACATACGAATAAATCCAAAATTTCTTTTTTAGCACGCAAGAGATCTTGCGGCCCTCCATAACAACAACCAACTGGGCCAAAAAAAGGGCCAAGGGACCTCTTTTGCGGTGAAAACTAGTGGGTTGGCATTTTTTTCACAGAATGAATTGTATACGAAAAAATCTAAAAAAGTTTCCTTCGCGCAGGAAGTTTTGCAGCCCCCTATTTTGAAAACGTAGATCTCACAGATACGTAGGAGAATACTCGGGTCAGACCGGACTGACACGACTTGCAGAAGCGGAGAGGGTAAGGAGGAGAGAGTAAGGCTTGGGAAAGTCGGGCTCTTTCACTACTCAGTGCCTTTTCCAAGATGTGTTATAGGTTTTTCTATAGAAGTATAGATTTTGTAGCTTCAGGTGGGAGCCTCCTATAATACAATTGATTCTTTAAAAAAAAAAAAAGTATAGAGACAAAGATTATGAGATAGTTGCAAAAGCTCTCGCGAAGTTTGAGCGTTTTAGCAATAGCAAGGTCAGTGAGACTAAGACCAAACTCATGGGCGTGCATTCTTCTTATTTACAATACCATCAGATGATACTCCCGTATCCTCAGATGTTGTTGTATTCGGAAGACTTGAAGTACTTGGGCTTGAAATTGAATGGAGTTAACTGGAAACTGCTTATAGGACTGTTGCCTTTTGTCACAATGAAGCAAGGTTACATGAATCTTGATTTGATTAATCGAGCTATAGGCACCAATATGTTTGTGGCCTCTCGAACGGTCTATAAAGACTTGGTGAAATGTATGAAGCCTCTGCAGTTGAAGAAGATGGATGAGGGTATAAAGAAGGTATTTAAGGGTATCGCTGCGCCCAAGATGTATGCTAGGCCAAAGAGCGGAGGTTATGGCCTTTTGCAAATGCAAGTACAACTTCAAGGTCACAGAGCAGCCGTTCTCCGCTCGATTTTGAACGGAGACATGGATTGGTACACAAAGTATCTTCGGCTGAAATTAACTCACCATATGGCCAAGATCATGAGTAAGAATAAAGCCATTCCACTCCTGAGTGCGAGAGGATTGAACTGTGCTGACTTCCTCTTGGAAAGCACAGGTAAATTCTTCACACATCTCAAGTGGTCGTTTACGAGAACATGTTATCTTGAAGCGTGGAAATCAATTGTTCCACGCACACGTGAATTCACCAGTTCAACGCTTTCGCGGGAGCCCGTATTGGAATCATCTTACGTGGTTCCAGATACGAGCCAAGAAGGTTATCAGCTTTCACAGCAAGAAGTCAAAGATTGCGATCGGCACAGTTTCAGATCTGTCAGTCGCAAGCAACAAGAGAAA
>JAKTWD010000665.1:0-31914 GCA_030581935.1 Metschnikowia corniflorae
AGTCGCAAGCAACAAGAGAAACTTCCACCAATACAACCGGGGAGGTTTTTGGAAATTTGTCCACCGGCTCGTCACAAACGACGATGGGAAAAATTCTGGAGGCAACTCCACAAATACGAATGGATACAGCACAAAGATTTGAAAGCTCTCCATCATTTTAGTTTTGGATCTCATGTTCCGATTCATGACACGAAGACCCTAGTTACAGGCTTCAAATGTCATTTATGCCTTGAAAGGGTAGATCTGACAGGTATGCTCAAGCATCTTTACAGCGAATGCAGCTGCACGAAATCCTGGTGGAATCAGTAAGGCATGACATTGCCCATGAAATTGAATTCGATGTTGGCACCATTGAATCATGAGTACGAAAATATGCGCAACCTCAATTGGTACGTGGAGACTGTTCGCCGAGTTATTGTTCGAGAAGAAAGGATGCGGAATCGGGCATTGTGCTTCAACCACTTCTGAGACGCAAGTTGAAGAAGTTCTTGGAGCATACTCGGGTCAGAACGGACTGACACGACTTGCAGAAGCGGAGAGGGTAAGGAGGAGAGAGTAAGGCTTGGGAAAGTCGGGCTCTTTCGCTACTCAGTGCCTTTTCCAAGATGTATTATAGGTTTTTCTATAGCAGTATAGATTTTGTAGCTTCAGGTGGGAGCCCCCTATAATACAATTGATTCTTTAAAAAAAAAGAACCTTGTTTCACAATTTAGACGAAAATTTATACGATAAAATTATAGTAGAGAAAAATGAGAGTCCAGTATACGTAACGCAAAACGGAATATCCTTAATGAGCGGTTCTAGATATTATTCCTATACAAGTTCAGTCGAAGATATTAGGGTAAAAGAAGATCTCACAAGGAAGTGTTGCAACACATTTATTCCAAGATTCATCTGGGACCGCTACTATCCTTCTTTGCCATCACAATAAGTGAATCCCGACTTATAGCAAACGTTCCGTTCAAACCCAGCAGTAAGGATAAACAGAGTATGCTCCCCTAAACGCTTTTTGAAAATTTGCCCGGGGGTGAGGGATGTGAAGTTCTGGACAGCTATATACAAAGAAGAATGGATCAAGCGGAGTGATCTCACAGCTCTTCATCAATTCAGCACACGGATGCACGTCCCAGTGCATGACGCCAAGGAGCACACGGCCAACAGTGCCTCCTCTGTGGACAAATGGTCAACCAAAAAGTTATTCAAAGTCATTTATACAACTCTTTTGACATCTTAAAATCGTGGTGGAATCAGATCGGCATGACCACTAACATGCAATAGAGTGAGATGCTTGGTCCAACAAATACCACTTACACCTACCTACGCAACCTCTATGGGTTTGTGAAGGTTGTACGAAAAGTTTACCTACGTAGGGTTCGGGAGCGCCAAGGAGGTGTCCACCTTATCCCCTTCTGGCGAGACAAATGTCTCGGGCCTTGAGGCGGGTCACTTAGGCGGGTCGATGACACATAGGTACTCCACTAAAAAACGAGTTTTGGGCGAGGATTTCCCACGAGAAATGCGTATTCAAAACCCCAGACTCCATCGGAGGGTTTTTCAATAGACTCTATAGTTTTGCTGAGACCAGGCTCGTACAGAAGCCGAACCACAACACCCATCAATGTGATGTTTCTTCAAGAATTTTTTTGATTTTGGCCAAAGCTACAATTAAATAAACGCCAATTGTGCACTGCCTTTAAGTGCTTTATTTTGTCAATATTTTTTCATAGCTCTGAGTATCTGTAGTGAGCTCCGTTATTTTATGCATTTATTTGGTTATCGCGCGACACCCACTTAAATTTTACTGTGGTGCTTACATTCTAGCCCTAGGAGATTATTCTGCGTACAGGAAATGAAGAGGCTGCCACAGAGGAATAAATGCAAAAAAGCAATCATCGTTCCGGGTAGTGCTGCCGACCGATTCAAGTACGACAAGATTATAAAAACCATGACACTGAGCTCGGATACCTAATGGGATGGCTTACGCCTGCCTGTTTGGTGCCACTCCAACGGTATCTCTTTGGGTCACGTGATCCTAAACAGCTGCGCTTGCAATGCTCCCAGATTGCTTGGTCTGGAGGAAGCAGCATCAATACTGATCAGTACAAGTCACCTGATAGAGCTGGAGATCTGATATACTAGCATTGATTTGCAGTTTCTTGGCTTCTTTTTGATATTAATTAGACGGCTTTATCTTTCCGGACACTTTATTTAGAGCTTGCGATCAGCGGCTTTTCAGGACAACCTGTAATAACTCCATGATACCATCACCGTTTGTATTTCTGAATGCTATCAAATCGGATTTCAGCTCGCTTTTCAAATCTACGATGGCCCGGGTCAGTGCTCAGGCTATGATTCTCACTGCCGGGACGAAGTCAGGGACTTCAGTGCTTCACGGTATGACCCTATCGTCAGTATGCTCCCTTTCGGTGCAACCAAACCAACTATTACTGTTCAATTTGCATTTACCTAGTCACACATCAAAGGCCTTGCATGATTGCAATGGCAGTATGGGACTTCATTTGATGCCTCCCACTAGAAAAGCGGTGTATCTTGGGAGAAAATTTGCGGGCGGAGTAAAGAGCGATCTCTCGCATTTTGATGCAGAAGGCGAAGACGGGCAGCCGTTTCATGAGATGACGTCTCCGTTTAGTGATATAAAAGGTGCTTATTCCATGCATAAGTTGCCAACGGGCATTTCTATTCCCATATTATCCGAGCTGGAAGTGGTCTTTATATGTTCAAAACACAAGGTTTTCGAGGTAGATAATCATGAGTTATGGGTCGTAAAAGTTGATAACATTTTGTTCCCAAATAGGATTTACAAGTCGACACGTTCGGGCGGCTTGCTCTATTATGAGAGAGGTTTCCACATGGTGGGCCAACTGCTTTCGGAAAGCTAGCATCACGTTATACTCTAGTCGGACCGTCATATACATACATTTTTTGAAGCATAGCTATGAAATCGGTTTGAGGAACCCAGCTCAACTTCTATAAGAAAAGCTCCATAGCTCGTCGCGTAAACCTTCTGAAGCCCCATGGATTTTGCGTTCCATATTTTGGGTCCGATCATGAATGCCTTCTTGCCTTTTTTGAATATTTGAGATCAAATCCCTCTTGAGATTTTTCATCTCCCCGCTTATCTTGGAAAGCTCCTCCTGTCTGGCTCTCAATTTATCTTCCATTCTTCTCAATCGACCATCTGCAGCTTCTCGTTCTGCACTTACGCCTCTGGCGTCCAATTTGGAGTTGTTTGATCTTGTGTCACACTCACGAACTAGCTGCTCCAGCTCCTTGATTGATAGCTTCAACTCCAGCTCCTCTCCTTCACAATCTCTTTGTGAACTTCTGTCGTGAACGGATAGATCCGAAGCTGTCTTTTCGAGTTCGTTGATGTCATTTTTTAACTCAGTAACAGACTTTTGCAACCCTTTCAACTTGCCACCAACTCGGCTTTCGAATGCTTGCACGGAGCCATACTTTTCTGATTTTGCCGTTAATGCGTCGATCTGCCGCCTCAATTCGGCGATTCTTTTGCTTTCCTCTCTTTTCTCTCTTTTGTAACCGGATTTCATTTCAACTAGATTGGAGAGCGAGGACGTCAAGCTTGAGCGAAGCAACCCCACAGCTGATACGCTTTTGGCGAACTGAACGTGCGATTTGTTTGAGGAAACAGTACTCACAATGTAATGCCCAATGACCACTTCATTGTCGAAAATTTCAACTGTGAAGCGGCACAGCGGAGACAAGCCGTAAACACTGATAAACATCTTCTCCGTGCCACGCGTGATTTGCTTGTTTTCGAGCAAATCAACAAATAGCCAAGGTGTGCCGTTGACTCGCACCGAAAGGTTTGCGACAAGAGTCTCAGGAAAGGCTTGATTTGTGATTAGGAAAATTAACTCGGATTTCCCGACAGACTGAAGAGCTAATCGAAGGCTCCTGACGGACAATGACTGCGTAATACGGGCCTCAGGTTTGCTGTAGGACCCCGAGAAAAGAGTTGGTTTCACAAGCAAGATTTTCATAGCGGCTGCCCAGGCCCAGAGTGGCTGATTCGACACTGTGAAGTACTTGTCCATTATCGTAGTTGATGGTGAAGTGAAACTGTTGGACCTTTTCCGATCAACAATCGTCCTAGTGTGGGTTTGTTTTGAGCATGGCGTCAAGGTTTTCATTGCAGGCGGTTTCATGCAGAAAGATTTGAAGTTCTCTGTTGTTGTTGACTTGATGTGATCCTGCGATATTGTCTCGATGCACACCTTTGCTATGTCAGGATCGACCTTGATCTCGAAGGGTGTAAGATTATTTAGGTGATGATACCTAGGCTGCTCCATGTTGATCACGACTACAGAATCCAGAGAGGAGTCTCTTAGTGTACTCATCGGCACGCCATTCTTTCTAAGTCCGCCATATGGTACATATGGTGTGAGACAGGCTAAGTGATCTAGTGTCTCAGAGTAGTCCTTGAAAATGAAAACTCGTCTCAAGAAGGGAGAGATGGTCAAACCAATAACATGAATGCAGAGAACCAAATAAGCGAAATTGACCACAACATCAAGATCTTGCGATAGCCGACTGATGCCATTGATGTATTTCTCGCTGATGCAAAACACTTTGATGAACACACGCACGAGTGCCCTAAACATCCATGACGCCTTCGTGGACGATAATTGAGATTCCTCATAGTAGGAGCTGTTCTTCTGCACAAGAATTCTGGAAGACGGATGTAGTGATACATGAGTGAATAGCTCGCCACTTGACGACAAGACTAATGAGCTCAATCTCGACACAGTTTCTATGTGATCCGAGATACGCTCCTTGACGTAATCAACTGCTAAAACGAAGGCAAAACCTGTCATAAAACTTCCAAAGGTGCTGGATGGAAGATTGGGTAGAGCTTTAGATGAGTAGGGCGCGAGACCAGTATTTGTTGTAGTCGTAGTTGTTACACTTCCTGCACTGGTGGCACTGTTTGAAACCACCGAAACGTAAGTGGTCGAGCCCGTGGAGTACGTACCAACAAGCTTTCCAGCGATGATGGATTTGGCCAATATATTCAAGTATTGAAGCCACGCACGAGGGAATGCAAAACGACATAACAATAGTATAAACGAGTTGATAGAGAATAGCTGGAGAAACTCCCCTAGTACCTCAGACCGATGGTAGAACGAGCGAGGTTTAAACGGCTCCTCGACAACAAATTGAGAGCTGCTATCTGATTGCACTAGAATCTTGGAAACCAATTTCCCAAATAGCGATTTAAATGACCCCAGAAGAATATAACATGTCAATATGACACAGCTCCAGCTTTGTGGTAGCAAAAGCAATAAAAAGATAAGAGCGACCACGTCGCGCCCCAGTCTTGGCTCCAACACAGTGTTGCTGCTCATAAAAGGGTAAGGAAATTCCGTGTTGAAAGAAGGCTTGTCAGACGTGACTCGCAGGTCGCTATCAGTATCGGGCAGAAGCTTCACTTTGTTGCCTGAAGAATCCACGTCAGACAATATAAATGGAGGCGGCTCTTTAGATTGATCATTGCTATTTTTGCCAAGTACGGCCAGGCTATGGGGCAAGACGACCTCAGGGTTGGTTGCACGAGACATGTGAGTGGTTGTGAGGATTTAATCTATCATAAAAGCAGTCACGGACCAATGATTTCAACACCTTCACGGATTAACCCTGTGGGACGTCGAGCGAAAAGATACTAAAGGCGTCGAGCGAAAAGATGCTTAAGGCGTCGAGCGAAAAGATGCTTAAGGCGTCGAGCGCAAAATGCTAATAAGACGAACAGAAGCCGGACGTTCTTATGTTAGCTGCAGCTATGCTTTGATCATTCACTTTCATCGCGTACTTTTTTTCTGTAGATATTTGTGCGAGCTGGGTATTACGGGCCTTCACGCTTGTATTGCGCACATCACGTAATGAACTCGCTGGAGAAGCAGTCATTTTTCTAATTTTAGCCCTCGCCCGGTTTCGTACCGATCTGTTTCCTTTTATCGTGAACCAGAAATATAGAGGTATATTGGGAAGTATTATTTTAGATTTGCGATTCCTGATGTGCGATCACATGACTGTAAGCAGTGTAGTTAGATATTCAAAATACGCGCATAGTCAATATTTATTTGTGAAAAGCAATAAATGATATATTATATCATAAATATGGTCATGATACCGTCGCGATTCTTTATCATAAATAGATAAAATATTTAAAACACATTCAACAAAAAATGATGCGAATATGCGTCGTGACGCAAATCCCTCGACCAGAACGCGTTTGTTTATACACAAAAGGCTCTGATGTTTCTCCTTTTTTAGCGGAAAATATATCATAACAAGAGTCTTCTTTTTTCAAAATGGCCGAAATTTTTAAACTTTTGAAAATCTTAACACAGAGGAACCTATTGATGAGTTAGCAGATAATTCCACATGGATACATGTAAGGGTGAGGAAAGAGGACTGGTTTAGACAATAAAAGTGATAGAGTTATAATGTACAGTTGAAATTTTTTATTTTGACTGTAAGCAACAATACTATTCAGCGGTAAACAACCCCCCAATATACTTAAAATTATCGAGTTCTTCTATGTCTGTCAATGCTGATTTTTACATGAAAACTAATGAATTACGGAGCATGGCTTAAAACTTACAAGGGCGAGGAAGGAAGACTGTTTTAAACGATAGAGTATAAAGTTTTTCTCAATGTTTGGCATCCTTTCTTTTTTCTTAAAGAATCAATTATATCATCAGTCCCAAAAGGTGTCAGAAAAACTTTATGAGAACCCAGAATGTTTGTATTTTATTTAAGATTAGACGGATATTTATTTAATTTCAATATTAGCTATGATTAAATATGAGAATATCTACATTTAGATATTTATTTTAAATATGTAGTTAAAAATCTTTGTTTTGGTCGTAACTACGAACACTGCCTGTGAGGATGGGCGGAACGGCAGTAGTTGATACAATTGATTCTTTAAAAAAAATGGGTAATCCCTGGGTTTTTTTTGGGCGCACATTTCTCATCAGCTACGTAACTTTTACTTTGTTAAAAAAACAGAACCACTAGGAAGATAAAGACACTCTATTCTTTGATTTTCCGGGGTTTCAACATGCTCCACAATGCATTCGGCGTTGCTTAGGTGATCCAGTACTCAAAGCTCGCATCGCGAGACTTGGCAATTCTGGCTTCGTAGGTCTCTTGCGTCTCCGAAATTGTGGAAAGATATCTTCGACTAAAGATCGCACTAATGCCTTATTCTCTTCGGCTGAGACTCTCTTTATTTATGTTTTGGAAAGCGCACCCTTCAAATCTTTGATTCCAAGTGCCCCAGAGCCAACTTACTCAGGACGTCTTGAAATCCTTTATACTCTTGTTACAATTGAGTATGCAATCACTCTGTCAAAACCCCTCAAGACTTCGACGCAAGGTCTTCAATAGACTGTGAGATGAGTGCGCTGCTCGGGACTAGATCGCATCTGATTTCACGTGAAGGTGCGACGGAGCCATGCTGAGACCCTGAATATGACAAACGGTGATACTGATTGTGATGTTTCTGACGAACTTGCGTTAATTCTCGAAATGCTTTTTTCGGTAGTTCACGATGCCTCGCATATTTTGACTCACGCTACTACCGAAATCGTTAGTTTGGCGTTGACCGAACAGCTCAAATGCCGCTAATCCTGTACGCCATCGAACTCGTGATATGCCAGCCTCAGAGAGTATATTCAATTGCCGAGCATTTTGTGGCTTTGCAGGGTTCCAAACGCGTTGGGGCTTGCTGTTGGTGTGGACGTCTCAATGCGAGCTTCAAGTTTGGCGAGAACAATATCGGCATTTGCGAGAAAAAACCGGCGCCCAAGAAGCTGTTTTGGACTGTCTTCGATTTACGAGTCATGTGCCCGACTATGGATATTTCGCGGAGGAAATCGACCTTGTCGAATTACGGTACTCCATAGCGTATATCTCGCCATGTGCTTTTTGTACAAGTACTCTAACACAGCGAAGCAAGCCGCATCAAGAGGTTGTTCAAGATGAGATGAATGCGGCGGCTTTATGACAGGTATAATGTTGTGTTCGTAACAACACCGAACAAACTCCTCGGCTGTATGGCTTTGATGGCCATCGACTAGCAAGAGCCGGTGAGGTTTTTGTATGGTAGAGCTTGTGGAATAGAGCAATTTTCAACCAAAGCGAAGAAAGCATGAGCAACAGATTCGACCTGTAATCGATGAAAAGCCCGAGAGCGTAATACTCGAAAAGGGAGCGGAAGCCTTCCCGAGAACAACTGGAGGATCATCGCATAACACTTCCGGAATACACGAGAGATGCTTCATTATCATGGTCTCCACTATTTCACTAAGATGTAGTCTGGAGTATTGAGCGAAAACAAAGCACTGGGAGTAGAAGGGCCTGTACGTTCGGTGAGCCACTGCTCTTCATCAAACTTGAGCAACTGCTCTAGTTCTTCGGAACAACGCACATCAGGGCCGGAGAAGGAACCTCCTGGACTTATTTGTCCACCCGTTCTCACGCGTAGCATTTCTATGTCAGAACAAGATCATCTCAAACCACTTCGCTGAATGCACTTTTGCCTGGAAAATAATGAGCGGATCCAAGGCGCGACCAGAGAGCAGATACATTCCACCAAAGTCACTTACTCTCAATCCCCGCTTTGCTGAATAAAAGAGGACCTCTATGTTCAGAAACCGACACTACTAATGGAACTGACCTCCCCATCATGAAGCCAGTCTCGGCCACGTCAAAACATTATCTTCATCACGAGGTCAAACCAACTAGTAATTTTTTGGGGACTTCCGCTAGCGAGCGCGTAAGATCGCCTCTAGAACGCCCAAGATGACTTTTAAGATGTCACTTAACGAATTTACTGGGCCGATCCCGGCCTACTACTTCCGGAATCTCGAACATCCTCCAAAGTTGAGGCATGTCCAATCGAGAACATCACAGACGAGCGCACCTCTTCATTCTGTCAATTTACACTGAGGGAATGCACTTCGGCCCTGAAAGGCTACCCCTGTCTTCGATCGTTGAAGGTCGAGGAGGGTCACCTAAACAGCCTTGCTGCTTGACAGTCAGATACAAAATGACCATTTTAAAAAGCCTTGTCACCGACGGCTATCCTGTCCTCCCGCTCGAACAAATCTTCTTTCGAGTTTTTTTCTCTTGGTACCATGAAGGGTGAAAGAAAGGTGCATTTTCTTTTTTGAAATGAAGCGCGACGCGTGCGTGTCCGAGTATACCTGTGTCCGAGCATTTAGGTGTGCACGTTACCTGTGGCTTCAGCTACTTCTTTTTCGGTTGCAACAAGGTCAACCAAATTTCTCACCTGTGTCGTGCCCGCCCTAGTTTATCGGCAAGTTGCGCGCAGACGGATCGCTCCTCAATATGCTCTAGTCTCAAAATAAGAAAAGATGATCTCAACAAAGCAGATTTCAGTGCTCCTGTCCAACTTGCTTTGACTGCTTCATGTCAATCATTCCCACAAACATGGCTCTTGCGCTGGGCTCCTGGGTTATTCACGACTCCGTGTCAGGATCCGTGATGATAAAATTTTGTTTCCCGATATTGGCCCATTAGACCTTTGGTCTGATGTCAACGATTGAGCCATGAACTAAGCCTTGCACATAGCCCTCAAAAAGTCCCAGTACAGGTCTGTTCTGCGCCAGCAATGAGCTGACGTAATCTCGGGCATAATCTCGGATCTAAAAATAATGCCTCGGTGCGGCGACCGCAGCCAGTTCCGAATTATCCATCTCACGGGTTGCCTCTGACAGATCATTGCCTCACAGACCTAATTTTATAGATTTTCCACTTTTCATAATATAGGAAAACACTTTTGTCTGAATCTCGGTTACATGCATTTTCCACGGCTTTTCAGCATCGCAACAGTTGCTTTTCCCGCTCTTGCCTCGGCAGCGGCCCCACTTAATGCTCGAGGCACATCCAGCAAGTCTGCGTCAAGCTCCGGCTCTGGCGTCGACACGATCGCTTTTCAAAATGTCGGATTTACGGGCCACTATTATGATGTGGCGTCAATACTGAATCCCACATCAAAAGATTGTTCCTGTAAGCTATCAGACTCTTTCACGATCTTCGAAGGCTCAAACGCACCGCTCGACGAGGAACTCTCAATTCATTTCCGGGGCCCGTTATCGTTGAAGCTGTTCGGAGCATACACAGCTGAGGATTCATCCAGTGGATCGTGGGACCGGGTTTCTTACTTCGATGGAGACTCCCAAACCTCAAACAATGTCACTTTTCTCACGCATGCGGGCGAGGCTTCAACCTGTTTGGGCTCTGCCCTCACTTATGCCAGCAGCAATGGAACCGGGTCGGCAGACACATCCACGATTTTGGAGGCCAGTAACTTGATTAATTCAAACGAGGAATTCATAATTTTCTCTGATGTGGCTTGTCCTGAAGCCGGTGCCGCTAATTCCTGTGGAGTCTACCGAAGCGGGATCCCGGCATTTCACGGGTTTTCGGGGCCGACAAAAATGTTTTTGTTCGAATTCGAAATGCCCGAGGCAAATGTAACACTGGAATACTATTATGATATGCCCGCCATCTGGTTGTTGAATGCGAAGATACCCAGGACATCCCAGTACGGCTCGGATGCATCTTGTTCCTGCTGGAATTCCGGTTGCGGCGAAATCGATATCTTTGAGGTGATGAACTCCTCCACCACGAATCAACTTTATGCGACTATTCACGATTATCAGGGATCAGGTGATATCAATTACGGTATGCAAGCGGATGGATTCTTTGCACGAGACACAAGTTCGGTTATGAAAGGAGGAGTTGTCTTTGGCACTGATGGAACCATTTCAATCTTCATGCTGGATACCATGGAGATTTCGGAGTCTTTGGAGGCTAGCACAGTCTCATCATGGATGTCAACTGACAAAGTCGTGGATGTATTGTCCAGTGTCACAATGGCGACGTCCTCTACTGCGTCGAAAAAATCTGGTGGTGTGATCGGGATCGACCAGGGCTGGATGGCGGGATTTTTGTCTTTGCTTTTCCTGCTCATGATGTACATTTAGATATTTGAAAACTGTGTCAATCTCAATAGAAGCGAGATCAATTCGGAATGTTTGCCATATTCCATGTAAGTATCCTTCTCGACAAGATGCGAATACATCAAAGGTTTGTGATCTCCTTTCCACTCAAGTTTCTCAGTTTCGCCGTGTTTTACGAGAATACCAGGTCTCTGAAAGCTATCTGCGCTGAGAGGCCCGCACACTACTAATAATTTTTTCGCTTCTGATTCGTAGAGTTCTCGAATATGTGCATCTAGATTCTGCAGGGTTTCGATGGATCTGACCACCGAGCTGCTTCTATGTCTGTATTTCATAGGAACTGGAAAAGACTGTCTGCGGCAAAGAAACCTGATGTAGTCTTTACTATTCACAATATAGCTAGCAGGATTATGCCCATGTATTGGCTTCTCGATCACTGGCACTAGCCGGTAGGAAAGATCATCCCTATCTCTGGAAACTACAACCTGCACCATATTCCCCAAAGCGAAGCGACACCTGGAAGTGTCTAATCGGGTCTGCAAGATCGAAGCAGCAAATGGATTGGCTTCCAAATTTTCTGAGCTATAAGATTCAGTTATATGTAGTTCAGAGCCATGTTTCTTGCTCGCACCTCTGAGCCATTTCACAGGATTTTTCAAAATCGGAATTTGGAGATACGAACGAGACATGAATTTTCAGAGATATTTATGGGAATATTCACCTAAAACTTCATCAACGCTAAAAAGGACGTGTCTGGGCAAGCCTTTCACGCGGGTGGCCCATGCGCAGGTGGAACTTGGAACAGAAACAAGGTCAGCATGGAGCGAGCACATTGGCTTTCGAGCTCGATATACTGAAATATTACACCGTAAAATTGTCTGAATAATAGAAACGCCACATCCGAGCCGGCCGAAGATTTCTCTTCTTTTGCAGGTAGCTCCAGGATTTTCATCATGAATCCTTCCCGTCGAGAAGGGTGGGTCTAAATTAGGATGAACGTGATCGTTACGCCGGGGTTTGGACAACACCGATTCGTGGGCGCCAATCATTGACTTTCTTGACGACCAGCATGACTCGTACGTGAAGCAGGAAAAACAACCCCACAGATCCGACAAGAAGGACTTGCGTGTGCACGCGTGCTTGTACTTTATTCGTCCCGCAGGGCACTCTCTAAAGCCTTTGGACATCGAGATAAGAAGCGATTGTCCACTTATGTCAATATGATCCCTGTTATTGCAAAGTTCCACACTTTGGCGCCCCACGAGTGAGCTGTTCAAGCCCCGCATAAAAGACGCGATCGAGGCCCAGGAGATAAGTATCTAAACACCTTTGGACATCGATGACCCAGCTGCCCCAGAGCACTCGAAACAGCTCATTGAGGTCATGCCTTTTGCTATTACTGGCTCGGAAGAGAAAGTAGAAATCTCTCTTGGCAAATACGCCAGGGGAAGAAAGTATCCCTGGGGTGTGGTTGAGGTGGAAAACGTTAAGCACTGCAACTTCAAAAGTTGCTCTCGCTCTTGTTGAGAACCAATATGCTTTGATCTTGCAAACAAGCGAGGTTCATTTCGAGACCTCTCGGTCGTGGAAGTTGGGGAACAAGGAGAACGGCAGTGAAGGCGCCGAGGAAAGCTTGAAGAAGCCAAGATGATTGCACCATCCAAAGTTGAAGGAGAAGGATGAATCGCTGAAGAAGTTCTTTACAGAGCAGGTCAAGACTGAGGAGCAGAGACGCCGACAATGGGAGACGAACATCGTCAATGAGAGAAACCGCTTAAATGAGGACTCGAAAAAAATGCAGACTCAGTTGAAGTCCTCAGAGGGCCAGGTGAAGAAGTTGCAGTTGCACAAGAAGTAAATGAAGGGGAGTAAATGTTTGAATTGGAGGGAAAGTATAACGTAAAGTGATTACAGCAGCTCTGTTGTGGGCTAGTACTGTAAGTAGGTATTGCCGGGGAAGGAGTATTGTGTGATCGGTTTGAACTCTTCGGTATCGATAAGCGCATTTTGATGCAAGACTATGCTAATGCCACTAATGCTGTTGTATGATGAGTAGCAGCGAAAGACACATAAGGCGTGAAAATAGGAGCCAATATGTTATGATAACGTTCTCCAGCCTCTTTATTGTTTCTTTCATCCTTACGCTTAGTACAATTTTAATTACGTATTACATAGACACAAAACGATGATCCCTTCGAACAAGCAAACGTCCCATAAGCGCACCATAACTCCACTTCTTTACAGCAGTTTGATCCTTGCTTAAACCCCTAGTAGTCAAAACTGCAACAAGAGATTTAAGCGCATTCTTCCGCAACTTTCATGATATATCTCAGAGGGCATATAACTTACCACTATCTGTTTAGCATAAATCCGACCCATATATAGCCCAAAACTTCTCCATGTTGTGCCTTGAAAGACTGACGCTCTCCCCATCAATTCAACCAATCCTTATACCACTCAAGAATAGAGAGTGCCGGCTGTCCACGTGAATCAGCTTTGAGTTCACTTTTGTAATATCCAGTATGATCTCCAGCACTAATACAGCTAGCAGTACACAAAGTAATGAGAAAGAATATCAACAGGTGCAACTAATTTAAGAATCCAAATTAATCCGTAATATATAACCTATGAATATTTGCACCCGTCTTCACCAAGAATAAGTCAATTTCATAACTGCAAGAAGATTTATGGTTGTATATACTTAGACCTGCACTCACAACTAGAATATTTGCTTTTCATATTAAGCATGGATAAGACACAATAGCATAGATAAAACATAATAGTGAAAGAATTGCATGGTATATTGGAAGAAACTCATCACGATCGTAGACATCGTGAGATCTAACTATATTCTATCGCTTACGAAGAAGTCGTAGGGATTTACGATAAACAAGTGTGTCTTGAACTTGACCCTTTTCACAATTTCCCACATGGACAACAAAAATAAGCACCAAAGCACTTCTGAACCTCTTTTATGCCATAGAGCACATGAATTGTACACAAAGTAGAACTATCATTACAATAAATTCCGATATGATTACCAGCCTCCATTCGCCGAAAACCTTTCAGATGAGGGGTACTGTCTCACGTCTAGGGGATAGCAACTTGTCACGATGGAGTCAAGACAGGATCAATGTGAGACTCAGGTGTCCAGGATGATACCGTCTTGCCGTTCTCTGCCTCAAAGTTCTGGAATTCAGCCAGATTTCCTCTTTGCAAACACTTAGAGGTGAGATGCATTTCAATTTTCTTAAAAATTAATGGAGGTACTAAACCACATCAACTTTGAAGGAGTCAGTCAAAAGCATTGTGCTTTTCTGGCTTTCTAGAACACTGCTCATCCTTACCATTCAACAAGTCATGATCACGAATTGTGAGGAAAATGGAAAGTTGATGCAAACAGCGTCAAGATTTCGTCACACCTTAAAGAGTCGAGTCAGATCCGCTTGAAAAAACAACAACCAATCATAATAAGTAATTCTATATTGAGCATGAATCTGTTGAAATTCCATATCCAGCTAATTAATTCAAAGCCTCACTTTTTGTATTGTGTTTAAGTAAGCAAAGAGGAATTACGGCAAGTTTATTTAAAGGTTTCAGATGGTTTCGCTCGGAGTATTTATGTATAGAATTCTGGGCCGAGTGCCGATTGGGCGTTTCTCAAGCCAAGACAAGGTATTGCAGGTATCGTTCGATATGCTATAGACATTATACGTATGCACTAACTGTGATTGCCATACATCAACTCTGTTTCATAGAGCTCTCCATTTTAGAAAAGTTGATTCTGGTCACCTTTTCCAACTCTCTAAAGCTTTTTTTGAAAAAAAAAAACATCACATTGAGAAGTGCTGTAGACATTGAGGGCCTGGATACTCGTTTTGATATAATTTCTCACCACTCAACAGTGAGAGAGAGTACTTGTTGAAGGCTGGGGTGAGTCATCCAATACATATAGGATACATCAATCAATTTGACGATGCTGTTTTGCAGCTGAACTGTCTGTTAGAAGTGGGAGAAATGTGTATTTGGTGGGAAGTGTTTTTCACGTATTGTTTTTTAGGGAAGACACCCAGGAGTATGAATTTTTGCAGAGTGCATGATCTGTATCAGAAGCCGGGTTTCTTGCTATGTTCACAATTTTGAAGTGGTAAGGAGCATCTTCCCAAAACTTAGTGACCTCGAGTAAAACTTGAGTTTTAAACATTCGAGTGCTTATTTGCCAAGGAGGATTTTAAATTTCTGCTTTAAGGGAAGAGTTCTTTGTTAAGCGTAACTTGAGCAGACTCTTCACATGTTTGATTAACTGTGGCGACAAAGAGCACATACAGCTGTGTCTCTTCTGATTGATACTCAGTTTGGAGTTTGAGTTGCATTCTCTCGGAGACAGATCTGGCTATATTCTGACTGAAACTAATTCCACAGGCGTGTATTAGTATGGTGTGAGATGTCAAAATTGATCAAAGTCATTCGGTACATTTGTTCGCAGCCAGATACACTTAGTTCTTTGGCATGATATGCCTTTGACAATTGATCTAAGATGAACATATGTGTAAATTCGAACCAAAAGACTTACCATATGATGTCGACGAGAGAGATTCAACTTCGAATATTGGCCACCCTTGATCTGACTTCGGTAGAGAGCAGTAGAGTGAGCCAAATTGACACGAAAGTGTACCTCAAAGACGGAATCCTCCTTATTCTTCTTATAAAATTGTCCACCCTTTCACTTTCTAAGGGGGGTTTAGAGAAACAAACATCACATTGAGGGGTGCTGTGGTTCGACTGCTGTGCGGGCTTGGTCCCAGTACAACTGTGATTTTGCTTCCCTTTGAATGTAAGCGGCTTTACAACTCAAGCATGGCTCTATACATGATCAGGTCACATTTCTCTGCCCATTCGACAACGTACTCATTATTCATGAGCTTGAACAGAGAACCTGTCGAAATGGCAGTCGTCTTTCTTCAAGAAACGGATCAGCTCGAAAATCGTGGTACACTGTTACAAGAGCGTGCAACGTGTCGGCAATGTCTGCGTCATACTCCAAATCCTTGGGCAAATATGAGTGGATGAGGGCAAGTTGAGACAGTTGTTTTCATGTCCTGCTGAAATCCATCGCTCGATCATCCTGTAAAGCCCCGGAAAATACCTGAGTCGTTGATGAAAAAATGATCTTGTACATTGACAAGACTTACGGGCGTGGAGAATACAAGGTGAGCCCCGGGGCTCTCGGTATGGGATTGCGTGTGAAAGTGGGCCGATTGAGGCGAGTCCATTGCCGCAAGAGTATGAGGACAATGGAGATCCCACTTGGGAACGGTCGCCCTTCAACTTCACCCCATACCCAAACGCCGAGTGGTCAAGCTCCGATTTAGAGTCCGGATAAGCCGGCAAAAGCGGAAGGCATGATCGGACTCAAAGTGCAGTCTTCACAATCTATAAATACCTTGCGTATATACGAATTCTGGGGACCGCGGAAGCCGGCGAGAACTCACACGACTGGTTGAGCCACGCCTGTCCTGCCTGATATTCTTGAAGAAAAGAGCCTCCGATGGAGTCTGGAGTTTTGAGTATGGATTCCTCATGTGAAGTCCTCGCCCATAACTCGTATTCAGTGGGCTACCTTGGTGTCAACGGCCCGCCTCAGAGCCCGAGACACTTGCCAGGAGGGGAAAACCTTTGGTAAGTAATCTTTTCGTACCACCCAAACCAAGTGAGGTTGCTAGGTTGGTGTATGTGGTATTTGTTGGAGCAATCATCTCACTCAAGTGCATCTTAGTATCATGCCGATTTGATTCCACCCCGATTTTAAAATCTCACAAAAGTTGTATGTGAGAATTTGATTAGCTTGGTGATGAACGGTGTGTCCACAGAGGACGCAATGTTGGTCCGTCCGCTCCTTGTAGTCATGCACCGGGACGTGCTTCCCTGTGTTGAAATGACGAAGACCGTGAGATCACTCCGCTTGATCCACTTTTCAATGTACATAGCTGTCGAGAAATTTTTCCATTGAGTGGTCTCACCTCTGGGCAAACTTGTAAAAAGCGTTCAGGTTGAAAACCGAGAGCTTCCTCTGTTTGTCGTTACTGCTGGATTTGAACCTCCCGTGTCCAAAATGAACAGCAAAGAGCTCTAGCTCAACTGTTCCTTTTTCTTCCCTAATGCCACCAAGTACATTTCTCTCAGGCTACTCCGACAAGCTTTCGGTTTCATTGTGTACACTTTGTCGAAGAGCAAGTCGAGCTTCTCACGTAATTCACCATCGTGAGACCCGGTGAAGAACTTCATGACGAGTGATCCTTTTTTCCGGAGTAGCCTTTCGGAAAGCATCAACACACCGTCGCATAGCTCCATGCTGGCGAGATGATCAAGTTCACCATGGCCCGTGCTGTTGCTCATCATGTCACTCAACACGACATGCACTCCTTCGCCGGCGAAGAAGTCAGCAATATTATTATGAGTTGTACGAGAAAAAATGTCGCCCTTCATGAATGTACAACCTGGGGGCGGCGCACAGTCTTGTAAGTCAACCCCTAGGATTTTGGTCTTGATGCCCAATTGCGCAGAGCGTGCTGCAACAACTTGAGTCCATGCTCCCGGAGCAAAACCTAGGTCCACAATGTTTTTCGAGGATTTGTTCAAAATGTTGAACCTCTTGTTTATTTCGAGAAGCTTGTAGGCAGCTCTCGACCTGTAGCCCTCAGCCAAGCTTTGCTTTGTGTAGAAGTCAGAAGCTTGTCTATCAATCCAGCGTCGTGAGGATGTGCCGGACTTGAAGCGAATGGACCCCGGAAAACGTGAAAGCCTGGCCGATTTAGTGAGCTCAAGAGAGCCAATGAATGGCGCGGCTCTTTGCATCATACGAGGTATGTTGATGCTTGACGTCTAGCACAACGCTCCTTCGCAGACATCTCAGCGCGGCATACACGAAAGCCGAGATTTCGTGAACAAGTACGCGAAACGTGCGCTAAAGCATAAATGGCTGAATTCGAGATTTCTCCTCTATACAACTACTTTGAGATTCGTCAAGGCAGCTTCTACTAGGAGCCGGCATGTCAGTAAGGAGTATTTATATTCTTCGCGATGTTTTTGCAAAAAAGTAATTTTTTTCAATTTTTTTTTATTTTTATGCATATTTATTCTAGTTTTAGAAGTTTTTATAAATGTATTTTTAGTATTTTTTCAAAAAGGTGCATCTTCACACGAATAGGGGAGGGCGAAAGATTCTATATGACAACCGATCAAAACCGCGAGAATGTCCAAACAAGACTCGAACCACAGCACCCTCCAATGTGATGTTTCTTTTTTTTAAAAAAAAAAAAGACTCGTATACTTGATCCTTTTTTACCCAAATTGAAAGTAACTTCGGCGTCATCCCAAATAGAGAGAGGCTCTTCGTGCAGCTTATCCCCAGCTTCGGAATCTCCTCGATCTTTCTCTCCGTCATCTAGAATGTATGGATTACTCTCGTTCAGTTCTTCATTTAGGTTTCCCTTTTGTTCCAGTCTAAATGCAATTATGTGGCATGCTCTGATCAATCGTGGGCTGGCCTTCTTCTTCTACCTCATGACGAAATGCATCAAGGTCTGACTCCGGAACAAAGCCTTCGACTGCCAACATTTTGATTGTCTCTGGCAACAGTATTCTTTTTCTGTCAGTTAACATGCATTTCGATTCCTAAAGTGTAAGGCGGTATTGCTAACTAAGGTTGATCGTATAAAGCATCATCATCTAGATGCACCAAAATGGTTGTCCTTTTAGTGGTCCTGGCAATAAGCGTGAGCTGACCGATACTCTCGGGGATTTATCATAGAACGAGATTATATCTATGGACAATGTTAACTAGCATTGGTTTGATCCTATTTCTCAACGAGACTTTATGAGGTATGACGGAGACAGTGATTTTGGATATACTAAAGACGTAGTAAACAGGCTAATTATATGAAAAGTCGTGGTTTTAAAGGAACTGCTTTATGGGCGCATTTTTATTATGAGAAGAGTAATGTGGAGTACGGTTATCTTGACGATATTAGGGAGCAAATTGAGGGGATGAACTAAAATATCTGGGGGCTCCAGAGCGATTAAGTTCTATGACACCTAGTAGTTATAATAAATTTAATAAAGATTCGACAGAAGTACTGTTGGAACAGATCTTCAATACTATTTTTTCCATCAATTATAGCATAGCTTTAACAAGGACTGTTTTGAGGAACTTTTTTTTTATATATTCTTATAGAAATAGATATGTATTGAAGGATGCCGCTTACCTTAGCCGTGGGCGAAAACTGTATATTCCATAGAAAGCTTTAACACACCTGATTTTCCAAATGTGTACCACACATCCAGTTTTTTTGTTGTCGCTGGGTTCGAATCCGGGGTCTGAGGCGCAATTTTATGTACTTATTCTATTTTCAGGAGAATTGTACTCGTAACCGTTTTTCATGTATAAATGAGTTTTATCTTAAATGCAAAAAGGCCGAGTAAGGAGCAAATTGTTTTATTGTGTCCCAATCTCTTTCGGTCATACCCAAGAGTGTGATTTCCAAGCTCTTTTGTTTGACTTCACTTTATCGTTTCACATGAAGAGCTAGTTTAATCCCATAACTCTACCTCTGGTATCGGGTACTTTGCGGACGTTTGGCTAAGAGATGCAAAAAACAAAGGACGCAAGCCCTCGAGCAGTCATTCAAGCACTCTAATCCCAGGCTTCAAATTGCACACTTAGCAAATAAAAAAGTGCTTCAATACTCTCGAAAAAAAATATGAAAAATACCAAAGCATTGCTAGAGAATAAAATTTTCTAGGGCATTTTTATGTTCAATTTAGCAATTAGCAAAAATATCAAAAATCATAACACAGTCTTTGCGGAAAATACTACTTAAAACAAGCCTGGAGGGAAGCTCGACACCGCTGCGATCGGCTTCCCCCGATCCTGCAGAATATCTCGATGCTCATCATAGTTTGTTCTGTCTGTTTTTTCATTTGGAGGAGAGAACAGAATACACCGAATGACAGCCATGGATTTTGTAGAGAGGATCACGAAAAACCCAGCAAGCATTTTTCAATTTGCGCTGGGTCCTGAGGCCATCAATGAAATCAATAATATCACGAAGTCGCTTTTGGACCCGATAGCTAAAGATCATTCTGTCCTAGACGAGATTTACACAGACGGGCTTGATTCCACACAAGTATGGGGCCAGACCCAGATGGTTCTCCTGAATATAGGTGAGTCTCTTTTATTTAGGGAAATTCCAAAACTCAGAGAGTTGTATGGTGTGAACTCCCTCAGCTCTGCGGACGGCGGTAGCGAAGAGGAAAGTGGAGAGGATAGCGGAGACGACAATGAAGGGGATAGCGAAGAGGAAAGTGGAGATGACAGTGACAGGGAAAGTGAAGAGAGACCGGAAGAACCATCTTTCTCTGCGGAGGTGATTTCTGACGCCCTGAGTGAAGCCCTTGATGACCAAGAGAATATCTCCGAAAGCGAGCGTTCGGTTTCTACAGGAAACGATGTCAGACTTGACAAGAGTGAACTGGCGCCTATGAAGTCAGGAGCACCTGAAAACGAGTCTGACTTGGAATCAGCAGAGCCTGTTAAGGATATTTTTGGTCTCAATGATGGTTTCTTTGACATTGACTCGTTTAATAAACAAATAATGGATCTTGAGGATGACAATCTTGAGGATGACAATCTCGAGGGCAACGAGCAAGAGGAGATCGACTTTTTTGCTGATCTCAGCGATGGCAATGAAGATGATGAAGAACAAGACATGGATTACTACGACGAATTCTTTGACAAACCCGGCCGCAAAGAACCCGGCCGCAATCAACCCGCCAAGGACAATGCCGTAGCCGCGGAAGACGAAAATGATGATGAGGATAGTGGCCGAGATCTTGAGGATGCAGAATATGAACATGCCATGGACAACGCCTTCCTTGATCTCTTTGCAAGCGACAAAAACCAACAGGAGCCCAAACCTGCTCACGGGCTCTCGTCATTCGAAAAGCAACAAGAAAAACTCAGGGCCGAAATCAGTGAGCTCGAAGCGGAACTCGTCGCTGAAAAAAAGTGGACCATGAAAGGTGAAGTGAAGTCGAGAGACAGACAATCCGACTCCTTGCTCAACGACGATGAGATGCCCAATCTCGAGTTTGATCGCACATCAAAGCCTGTGCCTGTGATCACAGACGAGGTCACGGAGACTATAGAGGACTTGATAAAGAGAAGAATCAAGAATGATGAATTCGAAGACCTACCTAAACGGCTCATTAGTGACGTTGGTAAGTTTGTTCGGAATACCAAGGCGGCAGTGTCAGATCAAAAAAGCGCAAAATCGTTAGCTGAGATATACGAGGACGAGTTCCATGGGGTGGAGCCCGCGGACAAAATTTCGGAAGAGACCACTGCGGCTCATAATGAAATAACAAGTCTATTCAATGATCTCACTTACAAGCTCGACTCATTGTGCCTGGCTCACTACATTCCCAAGCCCAATGAATTCAAGAACATTGAGATCAAGGTGTCGGACGCCCCTGCCTTCTTATCAATGGAGGACGCTCAGCCTCTACACGTCTCAGACGAACTCAAACTAGCGCCTCAAGAAATATACAAGATTGGCGATGACAAGCCAAAGGCCGATGGTGCTCGCGGCACATCGCAAGTTCAACTAAAGTCCGGTTTGTCATATTCTAAGGATGAACTTGACCACGAAGATAAGCAAAGATTGAGAAGAGCAAAGAAAAGAGCCAAATCCAAACACTTCAACGAAGTTAAGGAGATTCGAACTCAGAGGGAGAACCAATCTGCGAAAAGCGAAATGGAAGGAGACAGGAAGAGACAAAGGAAGGGAGACGTGGTGGACACATTGTCGAGAGCTAAAAACTTGACGGTGATTGACAAGGCGGGTCAGCTACGTGATGCACAGGGTAAACTCAAGAAGTCCGTCGCTTCTCAATCTTCCAATTCATTCCGGTTGTGAGACAATACATGGTAAATGCGCTGCTTATTCTCAACTTGCATCCTGACAATGAAGTGATTTTGACTTCTCGGGCTTCTATACCTGGCCTTTTTTAAATCAAGTGCACGCTATTCGCCTTCCCCGATTTCGAGCTTTCAGTCAAACAGGGCGAAGATTGAATATACTGTACGCTCACAATGTTGCTTCTGTAAGTATGGAACGGCTGGGGAGATTATGCGATTCGCTCATCTGTTTTCTTTGACTTATGGTGCTTATGGCGTTTGCACCGTTGAGCACGTTGTTGTGTCACTCTTCCTGTTCTTCTGTAACGGATGGTACTTGATCAATAAGAAAAAATTGGTCATCACAAATTTGAGTTTTTACAAATCGCAGCACTTATCGATAATGTGATGCTATCGTGCATTTAGGAGACAAGTTTCAGGCTTCCACATAGAAGACGTAATCTACTCTCATTTAGTCACCGATAATAATAATAGTATTTGAATTGGCGTGAATACGTGTTGGCTTGAGGGGTACCCCTTGCCAGACGACAAAGCGTATCAAGAAAAAATTATAATAAATGTGTCTATTTATCGGCTTTTGAACTAGCTGGTTCGAAAGCTTCGCTAATTTCGCTCGGGTCAGATTTTTCTGGGATTTCAGAAAGAGTCTTTTCGTTTTTTCTCTTTAATTTCTCCAAGTTCTTAAGATCTTTGAGTGCTTGTTTGCGGTCGAATCTTGCGTTCGCCCACAATCTCAATCTCTCACCATAGAACAAGCAGAATAGTGGGAAAGGGATCCCCAAAGCAGCAGCAATCAAAGCACACATGGTGTTACCCCAACCGTAATGCAATTTGTCGTACATAGCCGGAGCAAACAAAGGAAAGCTGAAACCAAAAAGCGAACGGAATACCGCCGCGGCGGCAACGGAGGACGCAGCAAATCTGTTGTTCATATCAATCAAGTAGTTCTGAATGGACTGGAAAACTGCAACAAGAGTAAAGCCGAAAATGCCCATGCCCACACTGGGAACAATCCAGTGGAGCTTCTTCTCGACTGACCAGCCATATAAGATGAGACCGATTGGAATCCCAATACCACCGCAGACAAGACAAGGTAATCTGTATTCTGGTTTCGCAACACCACCATTTTGTTTCGTGAGTCGGTGATAAGCAAAGTCGATTGCATACCTGAAGAAAAGTGTGCCGAGAATAAAGCCAATACCGAGCGGGAGGTACATCAAGCCGGCGATATTGGTACTCATTCCATAGTCACCTTTAAACACAGTCGGGAAAGTCACGATCATCAAGTACATGAAGCCATAGACGAAGGCCATATATAAGCCCAACCCGAACACCATCGGGTGGCCTATTATGAGTGATATAGGTCTCTGAACAGTGGTGAGCAACTTGCTCGTGCCACTCTCGCCATCTGCGATTTCATAAATCGTGTGAAGATGTTCATTTCCAGTCTCTTTACGTAGCAAATTCGCCTTGCGTCTCAATATCTTTGGGGCGTATGTCTCCTTGAAAAAGAGCGTACCTAACGCCGCTACAGCGAAATTGAATATTGCCAACACATAGAAGCACCAATGCCAGTCGAGTCCGGTTACGATGAAACTGGAAATAACTGGTGCAAAAACAGGCCCGAGAGTTGGTCCGAGCGAATAGGCAGCCATCGCGGCTTGCCTTTGGTCATCCGACCATAGATCAGCAAGGGTGCCCGCACCGACATTGAGAGGTGCACAGCCACCAAGGCCTCCCAAAAACCTGAGAACACACAACTGAGCCGGCGTTTTCACGAATCCGCATGCCAAATTGAAAACTGCAACAATCCAGATTGACGCATTGAGAACCGGCATTCGTCCCACACGGTCCGATTCAGACATCGGTGCGATGATTAATGGCCCTATTGCCCATGCCAAAACCATAATCGAGACGCACAACGACTTTATCACATCTTTACGTATGTTAAGCGAATCCGCAATTTCTGTCATTGCAGGAGAAAGCATGGACGATGACATAGGAGAAAGGAGTGAATATATAGAGACGATAGCTGTTTGCGCTAGCTTGTTTGCATTACTCCAGTTTCGAGGGTTATCAGGATCGTCTGGCCCGTCCCACGACACTAACTCTGGGTCAATTTCCGAGAATTCTACACCGTGATCTTTCGTAGGTACTGACGTGTCGGGGACATTCTCGTAGAGCCCCGTGCTGGCCTCGAATCCCCCTTCATCGCCGATTTTGCCTTCGCTATCAGCCACACGCAGTGTCAAAGAGCGTTCGACTCGCTCTTGGAGTGAGTCTAATATTGTGTTTCGTGTTGCTGAGCGTCTTAAGTCCATACTGGTTTCGTCTAGATCACCGTAGATCTCGTTAACATTGAAACGACTCAGCCCATGTGTGTCGAATCTGCTGACTGAGGTTCGGCGAGAGCCCCCTGAGAGAGAGCGCCGAATAAAGTCCAAGCTACCGAATGCAGAGCTGGTGCTTTGTATCCTGTTACGTTTGACATCACCCAGTATGTGTTGTGGGGGCTCTTGCATTGACTCCAAGGAGTCGAATGATGACGATGATCTCAACGACATATTGCTCGGGCCCAAAGATCATACGATTTTCAGACAGCGAAACTTTCTCAAAATTCTAAGTATATGATAGAAAAGCAAATCGAGAGGGTCTGTGTTTCGTTCCTGGTAGTAGTCTCGAAAGACCTCGATGGAGGAAACTGGAACAGGCTGGAACTAGTACGAAATCTTGACAGAATGATTATACACAGGCTTTACCCCGAGTTTTCGCGCAATTTTGGCCGCTCAACAAACATCACCGAGAGAGGGGAAACGCAACAGCTACCGAGAAAGAGGGGATGCCGCAGCTTCGAGCTCGCAATGCCAACTACTGAAGAAAACACGGGATTCAAATCGTTACGTTCTGTGAGAAAATTCGAGAGTATCAACATCAGCATCTAGCGAAGGGGTCCTGCATACAGTGACAATTCCGCCGCAGGAGCCGCTGTCTGTGCATATCGAAGAAACGCGGGGCCACTAACCCGCATTCATTGTACAGTCAAATTACAAAGCCGGACGCTTTGTAAACAGGCTTTCGCTTTACATCGGAAAGCCGCACGAAAAAAACGTGCGCATACAGTGAAACTTGGATAAACCGGACCTCATTATAATCGTCGTTTTGTACTCCTTATCCAATAAAGAATAAAGGGTTCCGGTATATAAACCATTTTTACTGCATATTACGGTTTTATTCTGCATGCTTGACCGCGAGAGCTAAAACGTGGGTACACCATTCCCGGGACGATTTATAGGCGGGACAGTGCGCAAAAGTACATGAAAATCCCTCTAGGTGCACTCCAAGGCCGTCGCAATAGTGTTAAATCCGAAATTGTTGAAACGCAAGGAGATTACGTGGCATGATATTCGATTTTTAATAATTGAAGATTTGTTACATAAATTAAATGTAACTCTAATGTACTTGGCTCGCTTATGACATATTTGTAGGCGCATTATCGCTCAAAGCTTGTACAATCTGGATTCGCAATCACATCTTCGGGTAATACAAGTGTGCATATACTAGAAAGTGCGGGTTTATATGTAGAATTTGTCCCGCCTATAAACCGTCCCGGGAATGGTGTACGGTGTACCCACGTTACACCACTGTTATGGGAAAGACGTAGATTTGATGAGCACGTCCTCAAAAATTTCCCAATCGGGACGGCTTATATGCAAGACCGAGCATGACTTCAAAAACGAATTTAATTGTCTAAACTGAACCACCACACATTTTTCTGATTAACAAGCTTTGGTTGGCTCGGCTGATTTGTGACAGTCCAGAGCGCTATTTTATGTGTTTTTCAGGTCTGTGTGTTGGGAAATCTCATTCAAAATTTATCTCACTTCTCGATTAGGACATTGAGGACGTGCCCATCAAATCTACGGAGGCCCATTCATAAAAATCCGAGCAGAATTGCGGGTGAACACGCGGCTTCGCGACCGGAGGCAGGGGAGTAAAATTTCAATGCATTTTTGCAACAAGTTTTGCGTCTTGAGCTTGCCGATTTCGCCGTCAAAAGAGCCTTCTCTTTTTCAAGCGGGAATTTTGAAAAAAATGTCCTCCTTTAGCAATATCTAGTAGTTCTTAGATTTTTTAGAAACACTCAAGCACTTTTCTACGTGGCGAAGTGTGCTGTTCGAAGCCACCTTCTAACCAGTGTTGTTAAAGATAGCGTATTGCTAATTATTACACTTTTATATGGTATTTGTAATACAAGAAATAAGATTACAATATTACAAATATTCACAAATATGATTAAAGATATATGAAGTTCCTGCCTTGTTTAGTACGTCTAGCCTGTTTTTCGCCCCAATGCACCTATTCAGCTCTCATTTACTCACGCAATTTTCGATCATAAACCATTCTCCGTATTACTTTAAAAATCAATTATATGCTCTTCGAAATTTTCCTTCGGTAGATCTCTTCATCCTCCCTTGAATCAAAGAAGCTTCCCAGATCGATATCTAATTTGGAACATTTTTGAGCCTGAAAACACTATATTCCAGCTTGCTCCAAAGTAGACTATTTGTCGAGTTATAAGTCTCTGTATCGCTAGATTCTGCATCGTTCAGCTCTGCACCATGTCTAGAATTCCAAGTCTCTGCGTCGCTGAAATTGGAATCGCCAAAACCTGGTAAATTGCGTGTAGTATCCAAAGACTCTGCTTCGCTCGTGTCTCCTAAGTTTTGCATACTACTGGTAACAAGGTCTCCTACCGGGCTCGATCCTATTGAAGTCTGTGAATCACCGTTCTGAGCGCACGTTGGCTCGCTCTATGTCATTGAGCGTTGCTCATTTTGCCTCTCAGGACGGGGTCTTTTCCTCCCATCATCCAGGTCTGGTATGTTGACGATATCAGCAGACTTCGCTTCGCCCATACAACACGTAGGTTGCTCGGAGGTGGAGTTCACAGGGTCTAATGATCCTGATCCAGAATTTTGGCAGCTTCCGACTGTGGTGGGGATTCAAAGTAGACAATTGCCTCGTTTGTAATAATGCCTTTTGCCTTCGTAATAGCCAACATCTTGATTGTCTGCGGTTGAACTCTGTTTCGCTTGTCCGTAATTATGCTCTTTACTTGGGAGAAAAACGATTCCGAGGAAGAGGACCTTGCCATCATGGACAAAAAATCTGGCCGAAAGACAGAAGGAAACGAACCCTCGTTATGTTTGTAGTACTCCCATATCTAGTCTTTGCCTTTGGCATTCTCTTGTTGAAATTGAAGTTCGCTCTCACCGTCATGGACATTGTCATCACCGGGCTGGCTAGCATCATAGCAAAAGTCCAAACACGCACTTTCTGTAATCTTAAGCTCAAGATTCTTTTCCTTCCCTTTTGTGCCCACCCCGGAAATGGAGTCTGTCGGTCACTTCGCCTTTCCGTTCAGCTTCCTTCAAGCCTTTCAAATTTCATAAAAAATTTTGAATCATTAGTAATTACTTGTAATTATTTGAAATAATGCCTCTATACCACAAATCCTTTTAAATAATATTACAGTGTGTAATACTACCATATTATAAATAAATATTACAAATTATTACTAGATTTCAAATAATTAGGCGCGAAAATCTTTACATCGCGACTGTGCATGATCCTCGTTTGAAGCCTAAGATTCTCAGTGCACATGGTATTCAATCTACCATTTTAGATGCTTTTCGGGAAGCTCTGTTTGATGTTTTCACAAATACACGACGGAGTACGAAAAGAGACAGAAACTTCCACTACATGCAAAGAAACCCAATGATGGCTCGGTTTGGCATCCAAAACCAAATATATTACTGAAGAGCAAGTCGATCGCAGAGGAAATCGAACTAATGAGGAACTTAGAAGAAATGATACAAGATGAGGATTGTAATATTGCACAATAGTACAGATCTCGAAGAGCTACGTTTCCCGTCATCTATGAGATGGCAAGAGACTTTTTATGTACTCCACCAATGTCCTCATCGTCTGAGTCACTTTTCTCCGGGGTGAAACAGTGCACAAAACTTGTAAGTCAGGAAAGTGTACAACTGGAAATCTCTAAACTTCTTTGTACCTTCTTTTTGTATTGATATATTTTAATCTTTTGTAAATACAGCCAAGGATTTCATTTTCAAATTTTTGTATTTTTGGGCCGCCTATAATTATTTTGTTTACTATTCCGTTTTCACTATTTTCCAAGTTATCGTCTAGGGATCCTAGATTTGTGTTACAACTATTCATCAAGAATTTGACTAATGAAAAAGATCCAGAAACTTCTTTTCATTATAATCGGTACACATCTGGAAAATCAAGTGTGTTAAGGTTTTGTATAGAATATATAGTTTTCGCCCACGGCTAAGGTAAGCGGCATCCTTCAATACATATCTGTTCTTTACAAAAAAAAAGTCCCAATAAGCCCTTCCAATAATGAAATAGTTAATAGCTTCGAAATCGCTTACGCCTTGTTCGAAAAAGGAAACACAATAAAAACATTCGAAGAAGCAAAAGAAATAGCTAAAATTTTAAATAATAAAACTCCAAAAATAGCCCTCCAAAAATAGAAAGATTTAAACCAAAACTCAAACCTAGAATGGTTCTACTTCGAGGGTTTCATTTTCAAATTTTTGTTTATGGATCACATATGATTTACTTTCTTACATAATAAGAGTAAAAGAATTAAGGACAGTGCAGAAATCTCATCAGGGTAGAACGCCTAATTATATGCCCATACAAGACTATAAAACAGCTATTTACCACCAAAATAAATGGATGCATGCTAACGGACGGAAGATACCAGAGGCAATTAAAATGTTGGCAATACTAAAGTCGAGGGGCGTTATTCCGGATCCAGACCTTGATGAAATTCATCATCAGATCGAAGAAGAAAGTCAACCCACGATTGATCAGAGTATTTCGCAAAATTATACTTTTAGACTGGGATCAAAGAGACCCTTGACCCAATTGAGCGAAACTCAGATGAAGAGCTGGACGCGAGTGATTTATACCTTCTGTATGACGGAGATGGAGCGGAGGTGGACAGCCACGGAGACTCCGAAGCTGGTGATAAGCTGGACGAAGAGCCTATCTGTATTTCGGATGACGACGAAGTTACTTTCGAATTGGAGCAAAGGGGATCAAATATACGAGCCTTGTTTGGACATTCTCGCGCTTTTGATCGGTTGTGTTATGGGGATCTTTCGCTCTCCCCTATAAGTGTGGAGATACACCTACTTGAAAAAATACTGAAATACTTGCATAAAAACTGCTACTACTAGAACTAATATGCATAAAAATGAAAAAAATTGAAAAATGAGTTTTTAGGAAAAATATCGCGAAATTTACTAAATACTACCTACTAACATGCCTGGTTCGGATAATGAACAAGGAGAAACCTTACCCAAACACAAAAAGGGGGCTCAAAAGAGATCTATAAGCGCTCATTGAAGTGAAAATGTAATTTGTAAATAGCTTTAATATTATAGTTCCTCGATATTTGATGTGAATACTTCAAATCTTTTAGTGAACATCCCCATAATAGTGGTGTACAGCTCTCGCGGCCAGGCACACAATACAAAACTGTAATTGCAGAGAAAACTAGTCTATATACCGGAATTTACGTCTTTATTGGATAAGGAGCACAAAACTACGGTTACAATTGGGTCCGGCTTACCGAAAGTTTACTGTACCAGTAGCTCAAAGGCAAGCATATACTGGTATGCCTGCATACAAGGCTCGGTTGCTGCCCGGCGTACCTACGCTGCGTACGGAGCCCTTTCAGTAATCGTACGATACGAGTACTGTACGCGTACGCTCTCGTACGCGATTTGCTCATGACGGCGCGGCCAGTGGTCGGAGGCGCGCTTATCGAAGTCTTCGCACTTTGTGCCGTCGTTTAGCGGTCGTGTAGTCTATACGAGACATCCAGACATCCGATCACAGCAGGGTATTTAGCTCGGCAATTCTCTACATCATCGCCGCTGCGACCGGCTCCAAGATATACGAAAATGGTCAGGTACGTAAGAGTGGAATGTTCAAAAGTAGGCAAATTTCACGAAGGGAATGTCTGTATCGCTTAATAAATGAAAAATCAGAGCTTGTATCGATTTCATGGTGGTAGTGCGAGGGAGGGCGGCGGCAATCACCGATTATAGGATTTCAGATTAAGGCTGTTGTATTGAGTTTGTTTTGGGATCAGTTTGCCTATGACCTTGACACTATCAAAATGGCGTATCACTAACTCGTTCAGCGCAGTTTATCATGATTACACAGGCTTCACAAATGTGACGACCTTTTCCGATGCTTATCAGAACTTTAATCAAATACATAACTTGAACGCACTTGAAAAGCTATGGGGAGCATATTACTACTACATGGACAATGATATTTTCGCTACCGGGTTATTTTTCTTCTTGATGCACGAGATCATGTACTTTGGGAGGTGTTTGCCATGGGCGATAATAGATCGAATTGCCTATTTCAGGAAGTTCAAAATCCAGGACAGTAAGGTCCCCAGTAATAAAGAACAGTGGGAGTGTCTTAAGTCTGTATTGATTTCACATTTCATGGTGGAGGCCTTTCCAATTTGGTTCTTTCATCCAGTGAGCGCAAAGATTGGCATGGCTTTTGATCTCCCTTTTCCTTCCCTAGCAAAGATTCTATTTCAGTTGGCTATTTTTTTCGTCATGGAAGATGCATGGCACTATTGGTTGCATAGAGCAATGCACCAGGGCGTGTTTTACAAATACGTCCACAAGCAGCATCACCGTTATGCTGCGCCGTTTGGTTTAGCGGCAGAGTATGCTCACCCCGTTGAAGTGGCTCTTTTAGGTATAGGCACTGTGGGGCTCCCTATGGTTTGGTGTTACTTCACGCAAGACTTGCATTTGTTCACTATCACACTATGGATCTGTTTGCGATTGTACCAAGCAGTGGATGCCCACTCCGGCTACGAGTTCCCTTGGTCTTTACATCACTTTCTTCCGTTCTGGGCGGGTGCGGACCATCACGACGAGCATCATCATTATTTCATTGGATCCTACTCCTCGAGTTTCAGATGGTGGGATTTCTTCTTGAACACAGAGGCTGGGCCAAAGGGCAAGCAGCTGAGAGAAAACAAAATGAAGGCCAGGGCTGAAAAAAAAGTTCAGTGATGCTTTCCGTGTGTCTTGCTCAAAATGCTTGTCCTGTCCCAAGCCAAATAGCTGACAAGTTTACACTAGCACGTAAGGTTTCTCAATATATCACAATAGAATCCCGAAAAAGATCGCAACAAATTGATTTTTGCGAGCTTGTGTAGTCAATGCAATTCGCGGAAAACAACTCAGCCAGTCTCAAAGGCTGGTTTTTGCCCATTCTGCGTAATCATGCCTCTTTCCGCGAATGTCCATCATTTCGACTCGTGTTTCCAACCATTCATGCTCCGATACTTCTACATCTTTTTGAGCCATCATTGCTGTCACGGGTTGAATCGGGGCCAAGTACGTTTCACGTGGAAGAATTCTTTTGGCGTTCACGACTGAAAGTCGCTCGACATTCTTCAAGCCTTGAATAGTCCCATACAAAAGAACTATAAGGCCCAAGAATACTTCGAGAATTACATCATGAGGAAGACCTGGTGTGATACGTAAAATTCGGTGGTTTTCGTAGGACGAATACGCCGCGTGAACGAGTATCAAACATCCGATCCAGGTGAGCATGACGATCGAAGAGCAAGCAAAAATTGACCAGGTGTGGCAAGATGTGCGTTATTTACCCAGCGATTGGATCACGAGTTTAAGCGGGTCGTGCAACATCAGGCGATTTATTCATTTCTATAGCCTTCCGGGGGTTCCTGTCGGGCTCGCACCATCCTGTACAGTGTTACGAATTACGCGCAAATTACGCGCACTTTATCCC